>JBBPDC010080915.1:0-10311 GCA_037974485.1 Hemigrammopetersius urotaenia
GGATCCGGTTCAATCGAGACCTCGGATTCGTGATTCGTGAGTTATTTAATGGATCCGGGTGATTCACCCGGAGGAGTCGTGAATTGCTCAGCTCTAATTCTCAGAGCAGTCCACAATTGTGGGTATATTCCTGAGTTCACTGTCATGCACAAAGTTCAGCAGCTCAACAGAGGTCATAGATTTGGATGGTATGGTAAATTCTTAATCTCCTGCGCAAGCTCTGAAAAGTCTGATTGATCTTGAATAAGCAAAGTACCGCTGAAGGCCTTAAACTCTTCAGTGATGTCCTCATTTGAGAGATTTGAAAAAGTTCAGTTCTCCAAATTTCTCTCCCACATTTTCCAAAGTGGTGAATCTCTATTGGATGGAAGAGGCTGCAGCATCTACAACAACATTAAAAAAGGTCACCCCTAGATTTATTTATAGCATCACTCAATGGCTCATCAAATGATTCGTAAGAGAAGTGCCGCTTTGTAGATGTCAGTCTTTTCTGTAGCAGAATAGCCTCTACGTTCATGTCCTCACACATATCCGTGGCTGTGCAGATTTGTGCAGATGCAAAGCCTGTTGCCCTGTAGTTGTGAAGACCTCTCGCTGTCTTTTTGAGGAGACCCACGTGTATGTTGGGAGACTGCATGAGTTTGCTCACATGGTGGGTTTGGTTCAGGATGTCATACCACACCACTGTACAAACGCTGAATATGTCACCTTCTCAGACAATGACTGGGCCTCAATCCTTATGACTGAGTCTTTCACCTCAATCAAAGCCATTCTCACTGGAAATGCTTGGTAACTCAGGAGCTCAATGCTGCTTTCCCAACTTGTTTCAGACCACATCTTCAGTGTAATGCTAGCATGTTTTTTTTTTAAGAAGGGCCAATCTCTGAGTGAAGGCTAAAAAAAACAAATTGTATGTAGGCCCCTCCGCGGGCCTCGTCCTGGCGCTCCTTGCGCCCTGCGCCGCAGTGCTGTTCGTGGCTGTCGCTAGTGGGTCTCTCCCCTGCTCTAACCCCACTAGCTGAATCCCCAACCCCTGAAACCCCACCCCCACTCTCCCAGACCCCAGTACGCCCCCCCAAAAATACATGGAGGGTTTCCCCCCCTCCGGAGGCGATGGTCCGCCATCCCCAGCCTCCCCTAGCCTGTCCACCAGGCTAACGGCTGTGTCTAACCCCCCAGAAACCCCACTAACCGACCTAGCCCTGGTGCTATGTGGCATGTAGGGGCTTCCGCACCAGCAGGAGACCCACCTGAGCCTGGTAGGGGAATGAGCGGCTCCATTAACAAGTCCTCGCCTTCATCTAGCGGGCCTAAAAGGTCCTGCTGTCCCCTACTGTCGGTCTCACCTGCTATGCTAGCCGCTGTGCTACATGTGCTATCCTGAACTAGCCGGTTAGCTGGGGGGTTTCGCCAAGGTGCTGGCATGGGTGGCTGTCCCGGGAAGGGTAGCTGGTCCTGTCTTGGTCTGGGGGGAGGGTGACGAAGACGGGGTGTTGGTACGGGACGCGGTCTGCTCCCTTTCTCTGCGTCCGCTTTCACCTCTCTGGGTGCGCTCTCCGGCCTCTCCTTGCTGATCGCCCTCTCTGGCAGCTCAGCGCCGGTCGTCCTCTTCGGCTGCCCAGCGTCTGTCACGCTCTCTGGCCTCTCCACACCTATCGCGCGCTCTGGCAGCTCTGTGCCGGTCACGTACTCTGGCTGCTCCCTGCCGGTCTCGTGCTCCGGCTTTGGGAGCTCCTGTGTCTCGTGGGGGCTTATTGCGTCCCCACGAGTGCTCCACATGTCAGCCCCGCCCTCACAGGCAGGGAGTGAGGCTTGCGGATCCCACTGAGGGTGAGCCATTGGAGGCGAGTTGGGGATGAGCGGTGAAGAGTCGGACAGCTTCTCGGGCAGCTGGGGACCGGGTGGACGACGAAACCTATGTGGACCCCCATGTCTCCGTCTACGCCGAACCGCGGACCTCCTGTCTCGCTTGTAGGCGAGCCTGTACGGGAGCTCATCCGCGGTCGAGTCGGAGACGTGGGGATTCACAAAGCGCTCCAGACCCAGGATCGGGGGTCCATCGATCCACCCGTACCACAGGGAGCACTGGTCCACATCACTGTCATCCGACTCTCCACCATTCAACAGCTCTTGGATTGTGAACCGACGCTCCGTCAGCTTCTCTTCGAGCTGAGTCCCGCTTACCTCACTCCAACTTTATTCACTCGGCAGGACCGCAGATCCGACCCCTAGGACTAGGACCGTTGGGGTGGAGCTCCAGCCTGCGGGCTCGTAGCCCCATGCACCTCTTGGGTGGGGATTGGTCCATCTGTCCATTTAACCCATTTAACCCAGAGACTTTCCATTTAACCCAGAGACTACAGGCTGACAGGCAGGCATCCATGTCTGGGTTTTCTTTATTTATAAACATAAACAAAAAGAAACAAAACCTGGCTCGATGGCCGATACATAGAAATCAGGAACGTAGTGTGTAAAGGAGGCGATGGACCGTTAATGAGGTCCCACAACACTGAACTTAAATACACAACATAATTAGTACACAAACACAAGACAGCTGGAAACACAAAACAGACCCAAATATCAAAATAAAAGTCCCAAAAACCATAACAAAACAAAACCAAAAAACAGTGACCCCTAACGGCCACTGGCCGAGCCGTGACATGAAGTGGCCGCAACTGGGTCTTCATCCTCGGAATCAGGCAATTGTGCAGACACATATGTGGCTGAGGAGGTGGACGGCTCCTCATCTTGGGCAGTGGCAGGGGGTGCTCCAAAATACTTCAGAAGTGCCCCTGAATAGAAACCCAATATAACATTCTGATACATGCATGCATCATTCTCATAATTAAGACAAACATATCATTTTGCCCAGTTTCCCAATTATTTAGAATTATGTATAACAAGAATTCTGTGTATTTTTGGGGGTTTTGCACAACCCAGGAAAAATTAATTGTGACATAATGGGCTTGGATTGACAATATTATGAATGAAATGTGCTTTGTTTGGAAGCACCCTGCCCCCCTCCCCTTTCGACAGGTTGTGTGTGAGACTTCAGCACAACAGCAGCAGCAGCAGGCGCATCGAGGGCCTTTGCTCTCACTTCCCGTATATATGGGTGTGATAGAATTTAGAAAACACATCAGAGAAAATTATAAGTCTATAACATAATGTCTAGTGCTTTTGTGTTTGTTTGTTTGTTTTTATTTTGTTTTATTTTGCGAGCTGGTTATTAGATGCCACTCCAGCCAGTCAGTGAATACCCCACTGATCGCCCCTCCACCCTCTCCTCCCTTGAAAAAAAGACCAGTTAGAGCACTTAATGGGTTAAGCCGCCTCAGGTATGTCATGGCTTAGGCCTAAGGCTACAGGATCAAGAGCCAAAAAAGCAAGTGACTTCTCCAGAGGTTCTGTTGATTTTGTTTCCATCACTGGTGGGGTGGTGCATGCCAAGACATCAAGTGATTCCCTCAGGCCAACATCTTGTTGGACTGCTGGCACTGGAGTCGATCCAGAACCACACACTTGTCTTTGACAGGATCCTGGAGCTGCAGGGTAAAAAGCACAGGCCCCAGCCACCCAGATACAATCAAGCACAGCTTCAGCACCGGAGGCTAGACACACTCAGTCAGTGGTAAAGGCAGCAAATCACATACATCGGAAAAAGCCACTCTGTGCCAATTTTGAAGGTTCACTTTCTCTTTCATCACTGCTGCTTATAACTGATACTTTCATTGATTTCCTTCACTTTTATTTTGCTTCTTATATTGGTAGATCTCAATTTTCTTTTGAACGATTCTCTTACGCATTTGTCTTTTAAATTATTTCTTTAATTTTTTTGCAGAATTAAATTAAATTCAAGACATTTTACTTTTATTTTATGCCCAGATATGCTCTTTACTCTGTAACAGGACAGTGAACTCATCTCCATGGAGAAAAGCTAAATGTGTTCATTTATGTTTTCTGTAAGATCTCAGAACATATTTGACTCTATAGGTCAGGAAATATTGAGGAGAGGGAGAGAAGAATTAATTTTACTATACTGTAATGAGGGAAGATTCTGCAGAAGAAAAAAGGATGGATATTACAACAGGACAAAGATCTTCAAAAAATTGTATTAAGATTTTGAAAAGATTGCAATTCGTGCTCTCAACTAGAGATATATGTGTTTTAATGGTAAACTGAAATTCAGGGATACTCCTATATGTGACTTCAAGCCACATTTTAATATTGTCCTCCTGTCCTTCTATGGTAGAAGGAAGAGGTAGGACAACAGTACCTTATTTTGTGTGTTCCCACAGTTTTGTTCTCAATGAATGTAGGATTCTGTACAAATTCATCAACAGGGTCCCCATGTGAATGGGGCTTTGTTCTTCACTGGGATACTGTACCACTCTCAAGAAGATAATGTTTGTGTCTCTCAGCTGAAAATGTGTTGGCATAAATCAAAAATAGTGTCATCACCAACACAACACAGTACTGTACTACGGAGTGCGTCATCTGAAACTCCTCTAACCGCAGAAGATAAACTGCAGGATATGCCATTACAGATGGAAAGATACTGAATAAGGTTCCTGTACAAACAAGCACGTTGTGGTTATCAACGACAATCTTTGGTTGAAGTAGAGAATTGAAAGGGGGAAAATTAAAAGAATGAGGTCTTTGTTGGGGGTCTGTCTTTCTGAGATGGGTCGGTGTGTCATAGCACAAATCACTGTTGCAACTTGTCCTCCCTTCCCCTTTGCCTTATGCTCTGGGACCAAGATTTACGGCAAGAGTCTGGCCAGCCGATTCTGTCCCAAATGATGCGGAGAGGCTGTCTGAGTCAGAAAGGAGAAGTTCAGTGGGGTGGGAGCGCAAGCACAGCTGAATGGCTCGAAGCAAGGTTGCCTGCATTCCCAAGCTGCTGTGTGGAGTAATTATTGCATTCTTCCTTAAATCCTCCAGCCTGTGTCATACAGGCACATGCACAGTCCAAGCTAAACCACAATCCAAAGTGCTGAACCTGACTTTTTCATTCATTATAGGTCTCACACAAACCAGCCATACAGCAATTGCACACTGATGGCCTAAACAACCCAAATAATAATGAGCCCTTTAACAAATAACGGTCTTTATACAGATCTTTATCAAAGACAACCTTTTCCCAAACCATGAGAGGCTCCACACCATTTGCCAGAATTTTTGCATCATCCCAGGTTAGTCATTTCCAGTTCCACCCACTAGAACAGTTTTGTGGGAAAGTTTGGGCATCTTTGGTCAAAATATGTATTTTATTGATGTATATAATAATTTATGGCATATCTCTACAACTTTTATTGCACAATTAAGCTGTCACGGTCTGGTCAGTGGCTGGTAAATGCCACTGCTTTTTTGTTGGTTTTTCTGGTTCTTGTTTTCTTTGTTTTCTCTGTTCACGTTCCGGGTCTTTTATTTTGATATGTCTGCCCGTTTTGTTCATGTGTCACATGCTTTTAGTTCCCAGCTGTCTGTGTTTCATGTCTGATTTCTGTGTGTACTTAAGCCTGGTTCTGTTAGCCCTCCCTCATCTGTCCATCGTCGTCTTTAGCAAGCCTTTAGTTGGAGCACGTTTTTTGATCCTGATCCAGTACTCTCGTTTCTGTCTGGCCCGTGAGTCTGTTTCCTTTTGTTCTTGTTTTTGTTTAAATAAAACCCACCAGCATGAATCCCTGGCTTCGTGCTAGTTCCTGCAACTCCCAAGGCAGCGCACAACGCAGGGCTTGTGCCCCGCATTGTGACATATTCGCTGATTTTTCCATATTGAATTCAGATACCTTTCCAGCCAGTCCTATGTAAGACCACCATGCCTAAAATAGCAACAGTTTTTCTTCTCAATTCAGGACCCCCAAACACTTTATCTTACCAAAAAGATATGGCTAATCACAGATTATTAATAAACATTTTAATCCTAAAACAGCTTGATTTTGATGTGTGTCTTGTTTTAATGTCCAATCCCATTTTTCTTCAGTTTCTTCACTGATGGCGGGACATTAGCTCTCAGGGTCTGGAAGGGTTACACCTGAACAGTCCATAATGGGGTTGGGCTTGTTTTCAGTACCTGTTAAGTCCATGTAGTCCACATTCCCCTTATTAGGGGAGCTTGTCTGTCTCATAATAAATAAAGTCTGAGATGGGAAATCAGGGAGTCTCCCAGTGTGGGTGATGTCAACTATCCCGGGGACCCTGGGTGTTTTCTCCAAAGCATTACAAAAAGAGTATAGTACAGTAAGTATCAGTTTGATCTCTCTCTTTGATGGATAGGATGTAAGTCAGTAAAAGCACTGAACTGAATTACTGAACCTAGACCTCAGTGGCTCATGGAAGCTTCTAGTTATTTCATGGATTTTGTTTTAATCATTACATTTGTTCAGTAAAGTGTTCAAAGAACACTGCCTGGTAGTTCTGATGGCTGTTGCCTCATGCCTGAAAAACACAAGCGGTAGTATTTAGCTAACACAATTTCTGAATTACTTTCCATAACACAGCTTCAGCATATTTTATTAAGTCATCATAAGAGATCAAATGGAAAGTAACTCAGAAAAATCATGTTAGATATGATGATCTAATTCCATAATCATGGTCCGACTGAAGGCACCGGCATAATTTGTTATTTTTTGTTCACTTTTTGGTCATTATTGCCAGATCTTTTGAGGTGTCCATGATTTTTTTGTTATTAAGAAAGTTGAAGTTGTCTATTGTATCCAGTACTGATAGAAAGTGACTAAAAGTTCATTACAAGCAAAAATGTCATAAGTGGAACAACCCCATAAAGGTGTGAAGCTAACACAGCATTCCACAATAAGAACATCATACCAGCAGTGAAACATGGTGGTGTAGTGTTAGTGTAATGGTGGATGCTTTGTTGCTTCAGGTTAGGATGACTTGCCGTAACTGATAGAACCATGAAATTTGGATTCTAGCAGGAAATCCTGCGGGAGAATATTTGATAACTGATCTGCGGCTCAGACAGACTTGGGTTCTGCAGTAAGATAATGATCCAAAGCCACCTCTGAATAGCTCAATATAAAACTTTTATACAGTACCCATCAGTGGAGTTCCACCTATGTGAGCTGTTTTGCTCAAACGCTGTAGTTGCACACAAAAATTCAACAATCTGTATTTGCTCTTACACCAGAGCATCTAAATATCTCATCAGTGAGACAATGTTGATTTGATGCTGGTGTCACTCGTTTGACTTTGACTCATTCTACAGGATGATTATGTTTGTTGTACAAGCTGTGGATGTTATAGTTACACTGCCATAGTAGTTATTAATGACTATGAGGAGAAAATAAATACTCAACAAAGATGGTTTGTAAAGGTGTGTCACAAAAACAACAGCTTGCCAGGGCCATTTGTCAATATTACTTTGATGCATGTCAAGTATGCATAGTAGTTTTACAAATTGTAATGTTTTGTTTTACAGCATCAAACAGTGAGAGTGTGTTTCTTGGTTGTGTGTGTTGTGTTCTTGAGTGTCCTGAATGGATCTCCATCTGTCAGTTGGTGCATCAGCTATTGGGTTTGGTGTGATTGAACTATTGTATACGAGTCACTCACTCACTCACTTTCTGTAACTGCTTAATATCCACTAGAGTTGCAATTACCAGCTTATTCTGGAACCAAATGGTGCAAGCCAGGGATTCACCCTGGGCAGGGCACCAACAACAGCAAGGTGATGTAGACAAGTATAAGTATAAAACCTGTAGTGTTGATCAGCAGTTAGAAGTGTTAGAATGTTCAGTGTTGCATGCCCCAGATTTCACCGATGTGACAGTATGCTTTAATGGAAAGTAGTCAGTTGGAGCCAGAGATGGGGACTTGAGTCTGAAACTCGTACTCAAGTCGCACTTAAGTCGCACAAACAGAGACTTGTGACTTGACTTTAGACTTGCCCTCACTGACTTGAGACTTGACTCGGACTCAAAACTCGTGCCGTGAGTCAAAACTCGTAAGCCATGTTAATTTAATGGATTTTTTTATTTATATCCCGCACTCTTTCCAACGACCCGAAAACCGTTCACCTCGCACTGGCGTCCCATTACTTTTGTCCAACGTGAACTGTTTTCAGCTAATAACGTTTTTCGAGGGGTCGTTGGAAAGGGGTCACCGAGCCTTCGTAGAGTTTCACATTTAGAGTAAGAGATATATTTTTCATATTTTATATTTATATTTAAGATCATTTAAGGCAAATCCTCCATGTTGGTGAGGGCAGATCACAGCACACAGTCCCGTCCCCTTCTAAGCAATAGCCGATTGTAATTACGGGGCGTGGCCAATTATCATATCTTCTAAACGTTCAGAGCTCAACATTTACAGCTCAAACATCCCACATTTAGAGTCGCCATTTGTAAACGTTGCCACTCAAAGACTTGAGACTTGACTTGGACTCGAGCACAAAGACTTGAGACTTGACTTGGACTCGAGCACAAAGACTTGAGACTTGACTTGGTCTTGGTAAAAATTACTTGTGAACATCTCTGGTCAGAGCAACCATGTGACTCTACGCACTGAAGGGTTAAGGTTCTGAATTGAACCCTATTGAGATGTTGTGGCAGGACATTCAATGGCTAAAACCCTCCCTGCAACTTCTTTGTTGGTAGTCATTGTGTTTCTTCACATCCTTGTTGTCTAGTATCAGCTTTTTTATGAAGACCTGTGTGAAAATAGAGATTATCCAAGGCACTGCATGCTGATTCCAAGGCACGGCATGCTGATTCCAAGGCACCACATGCTGAGCTGTGGAAGATGGACACGCAACTGTCAGGCCAGGAACTTCATGCAGCCCTAAGGGTCAGGATCACTCATTTTTACCTTGGACAGATTTTGGTCACTCCTTAGAAACTGTGCCGAAACACTGATTGTTATCTTCATGTCTGGGTCTGGAGATGGCACGTACAAAAACATATATATCCACATGCATAATGTACACAAACCACGAGCAATGTTATGGTTTCCTATGACTGCTCTCAGGCTGAGGTTAAAGGGTCATACCTCTCGTCGAGAGCATGACACACACAGCAGCACTTTTTCTTGATTAATTGGAGCCATTATCTCATCAATCAGCGGTTCAGCAAAGGTCAGAGGGTTCCAGAGCCAAGTGTCTGAGCAGCACTGATGAGCTACCAGCCCAGGCAGTCACCCAGTTATGAACCACCCACCTGAAAACCTGGCATCCACTTTCTGCCATAAAATGCAGACTGTAATATTTAGTGGAGTGATAATAACGGAATGCCCGCCCGCCGTAACGCAGCTGTTGCCGGGGCAGCGGGTCAACAAAACAAAGCACCGTCCTGTCCACACCTTCCATCTGTGGTTAACTTCAGAGGCAGAGATTTAGGGATCTGTCCACATGCTTGTCTGATGGCTCTGAAGGTTTCTGGGAAAGCCTGAATGGGAAATCAGGTAACCTTTTGCTTTTGGGAGGACAGAAAGGTGTGGTGAGCATTAATCAGGTTTCCCCTCATCCTTCATAACAACGCCAACAGTCCATTAGCATCGGGGTGATGGACAGGGAAAAATATTCATTACAATCCAGGTGCTTAATTATTATCCAGGTGCTTAAGTATTGCTAACGTAATTAAGTATTTATGAACTAAGCAGCGAATAGTTTAATTGATAATAAAAATAAATTACTTCTATAACATTGTACTAAACTGTCTTTAGGGCCCCTTCACATGGGCACATGTCACTAAAGTTCACTTGATGTCACAGGAGTCAAATGGTGTCAGCAAAACCCAAACAATAAAAGTAGGTGATGACTTTACCTTTCATTGTAATTATTTCTATTTTCATTGTCATAATGAGTTAAGCTCAATGCAGTGAATAAACCATTAGGGGGTGTCTAGTATGTGCTTTGTTGCAGAAGTAAATAACTCACTATATGTGGTATGTGGCCCAAAATATGTGGAGGGTGGAAGGAGTGACAACGAAGGGGTGTGTGTGAGTGTGGGGGTGGATTTAAGGGGTGTGTGTTAGTGGGCGTGGGTGGAAGGGGAGTGTGTGATGTGGCAGTGGGTGGAAGGGGTGTGTGAGAGTGTGGGGGGGTGTGGAAGGGGTGTGTGAGAGTGTGGGGGGGTGTGGAAAGGGAGTGTATTGGAGTGGGAGTGTGTGGAAGGGGTGTGTGTGAGTGTGGTGGCAAGTGGAAAGGTGTGTGTGAGTGTGGGGGCGAGTGGAAGGGGTGTGTGTGAGTGTGTGTAAGGAATGTGTGTGAGTGTGGGTTGGATGGAAAGGTTGTGTGTGAGTTTGGGTGTGTGTGGAACAGGTATGTGTGAATGTGGGGTGTGTGTGGAA
>JBBPDC010080945.1:0-10310 GCA_037974485.1 Hemigrammopetersius urotaenia
GCATGTCTTTATGGAGCTGCTCTGTGCTCTGGGACACAGTTCTGCTGGAATAGAGAAGGTTCTTCCCCAAACTGGGTTGACGCCTGGTGCTGTCCAGAAGGTCTTGGTCTGCTGGAGCATTGAGACCCTTCACTGAAAGTAAGGGCCCTAGCCCAAACCCTGAAAAACACATGTCCCAATACTTTTGTCCACATAGTGTATATGTAAATTGCTGCACTACAGGTCTTTCAGAGTGCAGTCGAGGGCTAAAATACTCTGGACTGAAATGCCTTCACAAGGAAATTAATGTATTGTTTTTGTGACATCACAACTATGAGTTGTTTCCGTGAATGGACTGTATGGGAAGTGAATGCTGATCAGAATGTTGTACAGAGTATTCTCGACCTGTTCTTTTGGATTCTTGTGCAAGACTAGCTTAAATGAGCAATTTATTACACCTGTAACCTAATTAATTTTGGCCTAAAGTTTATGGCTAGTAGCTTCTCCAAGTTAAATGGTAAATACAATTTAGCAAATACAGCAGGACCAAAAAAAACCAGCCATTGTAACAGAGCCTGTTTAGGTGCAGCAAAGAGGATGCAGCTGCTTACTTCAGCATAAAATATGCATTATATGCACTTTAGCATTTCCTTTATTCCAGCTGCAATTAGGATTCGCGTGCACTTTCGGTTTAAGCAGCTGTTTTTCATATCTGGGTGGGTTCTGGTGGTTAGTATGTCTTGTTTTGTTGTTCTGCTGTAACACGGGCCTTTGCGGGTTTTCTTTCAGGATTAATAGCTGGCTGTACTGGTTCTATTTTTCTTCCTATTTGAGTTTTAGCAGTAAATGAAGTGTCCTTCACACGCCTTTACGAGGAACAGGAGTGAGCCTGTAGGAAGGAGGCGTTCGAGACCTCGCTGTTCGTGTGCCTCCCATCAAGCTTCGGCTCTCGCCCGTGGCTTCAAAGCTCCGCCGCGCTCACCTTGCCTCTCTCCAGCGCCAGTGTGACTCGGCAGCGCTCCGAAAAAGACGAAAGGCTGTTCCCCCGCCTCCCCTGACATGAAGTGGCAATGGAGATTCAGCAACAAACGCGGGAGTCGTTCTTTCGCGTGACCTATATAAGTCGATTCATTATGTATGGGTGTTCCTTATTTCGCCGTTTCTGATGTCTTTGCTGACTTTACGACACCCCGTTTTGTCGAGTCGGGAACTTCAGAGCTTTAGATGAAGAACATCTTCAGAACTGATATTAATGCCTGCGAAGAGCGGTTTACTCTTTTAATCAACCAGCTTTATTCCCATCGTCCACCTGTCAGCACCTAAGACTGCAGCCTTATATCAGTGACCGAAAGAAAAGTAATTCTCAGGACTTTTTCTGAGCATCGCGCATCCGATGTGGTTACGAACGTACATTCGGCTCTGGGGCGCGGACCTGAATTTCTCTCTCCGATTGCTAGTACTGTAACGATATACGATATGAAACCGAAATCGTGACGCTCAGATCCACGAATCTGTGAGAAGGCAGAATCGCAACACACCCTTTAAACTCCCAGGAGTTCTCCTTCCTGTCCAGATCCAAGGCTACCACATCTGTTAGCTTTCACCACCAGGGGGCGGCCCGTGGACAGTACACCTCCTAATAAACCCTTACACCGTGATTGGTGTATTTTCACATCCATTTCAGGCAGTAACCAATAGTAGAGATTGTTACGATTCAAACGACAATGAAGAATCTGTCCTGTGGTGATTTCTTGGGCTCATCTGTACAGATCGAATGCAAAAGAAGCGTTTATTGATTCAGAATTCTGTGGTAAGCGTGAGGATGACTCGAAACAAAATGGTGTCTCGAATGGTACCGATTACTCTAAGAATCGTGAAATGAACTGACTTGTGCGTCAGAAATCGTGATATAAACCGAATCGTGGGTTCGGTGTATCGTTACAGCCCTACAGATTGCGTAATGGATCTCTGGGTTACGCTGGTGCAGGGTTTACAAATCAGTGCCAGTTTCCATTAGATGGTAGAGATGGTAGTGTGGGGGGGTCTTAGGCAGTGGGTAAGGTTTGTTTGTTTGTGCAACATTCTTGTCTCATCACCAGTCATACCAGTCTCATACTAAAGCTCCTCGACAGTAGAATCCGAGATCTTAAACGCGTTCCTCCGCTGTGTCATCATACGACTCGTCGACTCGACGTCGACTTTACTGACCGACTAGTCGACTTGAAAAGAGTCGTTAATAGTGTGTGTGCTTTTGTTAGTTTGATTGGCATCGCCTGGCTCTCTGGGTGAGTTGTGGCAGCTCTGTTTCTGTCTGGTGGGTCCGGTTCCGACTCTAAAGTGTCAGATTGTTTGATCAGATGGACCGTTCCTCTGATGGAAATAATATATAAGGTCACCTTGGCGCCATCATAAAAAAAAAAACTTCAGAGGAAGCTCCTTTCTGTCTGATTCAACAAGAAATTCTCATTGAGCTCTCGCCTCGTATCGTAATTACAGCCTTTCTCTTCACCCGTGAGACAGAAATGCTCTTTCTGTGGATCTGTGGAGCGTGGCGTGGATTTATAGCACGAGAAGTGTAGCCTGTTCGCTCAGGCCCTTCTCTTTCTTCTCTCATTCTCTCTCCGTCAGTCTGTCAGTGTCTGTCAGGATCACTCCGAGTCTCTCGGTGTTCTCTCTCGCTCTCTTTCTGTCTCTCTTTCTCGCCTTTTCCGTCTCGGCGTCTCGCTCCGTCTCTCCTCCTTTGAAGTGCCTGATGTTGCAGGTTAACTCAAGGGGCGAAAGTGTTGAATAATAGAACTCAGGGGGCCAAGCACCGACGCATAAACACTAGTTTTAGGCTATCGGTACAGTTTTTACGCGGCCAACACCTGGCTGGAGTCTAGACTAGGAGGAGCCTGAAGAGTTCTGGAGCTCCGTCTCCGAGGCTTCGCCACCCTGACACACTTCTCCACTCCTGGTTTACCTTCTCCTTCCAGACCCCAGTCTGCTCTCGTCACCGCCCTTACCTTAAAGACTCTGATACTGTAACAGACTGCGGGCTGTATGTTTGGTTTAAGTGCAAAACTAACAGTACAGATCAAGAAACATGCAAATAGATGCATCCCAGGGCAACCAGTGTTCAAAAACAGCGAGAAATAGACTTTTTCAGAGACAGATGAAGCAGAAAAGAGGAAACAATAATGAGATACGTCTCTCAGAGATGCGATGTGTTTGGGGAAATACTTTGTGAAAGCAGAGACTGTATAAAAGGTTAACTTGCAACTTGTAATTTGAAACAAGTACAGTAAACGTTGTTGTGTTTTGCCTAAAAACATCTATTTTTATAGTGTAAACCCTAAATATGCCCTCAAATCTGCTCCCAGAACACTTTAATTTCATTTTAAACTCAGTTTAGTACATTAGCCTTAAAGAAAATGTAAAGGTAAACCTCTTTTCGCCTCTTTTAATTAATTTTAATGTGAACAGTTTTCGGGGAATACCCCCTGATCTACTGGGGCTAGAAATACGAACGCGGGCTCGTTGGAAAGGCCTCCTCGAGATCTACAGAACTTTGAAGTGTCTGATATAGATGCTTTCACTGCCGAGATATGCAACTCGGAAGATCGTGGGACAAAAGTATTGGGACACGGCGGCAAGGTGAACAGGTCTCCTTGTGTAAAAAACATCCAGAAAAAACATATTTATTGCCCTCCCCCCCAAAAAAGGTGGAGGATATTAACAGTTTCCGCATCATTGTGGGGATTTTGGCCTAAAACGATGAGTTTGGTTCTCAAAAAAAGTCTGCGTGTGACTGAATCCACGACTCCTGATCCACGTAGAACTGGGGGATTACTGTATAAGTTTCTGTATAAGAAATGAGTGAAACTAATAGTACAGATCAAGGGATGGTGCCAGGATGGAGAGAGGCGGGGGTCCTCGAGGAGTATCTTAAAAGGTAACACACTTTAACACTCAGCACCTGATCGCGTCAGAGCCTCAGCCACAGTGTTGCAACTTCGTCTTACACGGAATTTCGTCCTTATTCTGAGGTCCTGTGTCTACAGATCGACAGCGGAGTCTTCCGATGTCGCAGGGAGCTCCGTTTTGTGATCAAACCTTGTGTAGAATCAGAGCTATCAAACATTTAATGAACAAACTTTACAAAAATGTTGTCATTTAACAGTCAAATTAAAATCAACAAGAACTGTGGCTGATAACGTGGTTTGGGAACCTTAATTATCTATGTGTGTGATGGGGGAGGGGGCTGCAGAAGTGTAGCAGAGTCGGAGAACCCTCTGGGTTCTAAGGGTTTTCGTTTTTTATTTATTTAGTTTGTGAATTATAATGCAAATCATTCTGCACTATTTACTCATTTTGTCCTGCATAGCAGTACCATTTTTTTTTTAAACGGAATTTTATGACATATTTTGGCCCGTGTAAAAGAAAATGGGAAGGTTTCTCCTCAACTCCCGTAAAACTGAGTGTTAATTAAAAGTGTAGACACACCAAGTTCAAGTTTATTAATAAAGCGCGTATTAAACAACCACAGTCGACCAAAGAGTTTGAAAAATACATACACATAATGAAATATAAAAACATAAAAACACACACGTGTGTCCCAGTTTAAAAGAACACAGCCGAGAGTAACAGACTCTGGATCTTAAATGGGGTTAAAACAAAGTAGGAACATAAAACAGAAACTAGAAATGAATAATTGATATTTAAAGAAAAACTGGAGAATTTAAATTGGTTGTTGGGCGATAAAACAGGCCAAGGATTAAAAATAAGTTTTAAAATAAGATTTAAAAGAGACCCGCCTTGCAGAGAGGGCTTGATCATTCCAGAGCCTGAGTGGAAGGTGATGATCGCTGAAGCCCAATCAATCCTTTGCTTCAGTCTAAATTTAGGAACCACTAGAAGATCAGGGGCTGTATTACAGAAACTTCCTAACTTGAAAATCCTGTGTGGTAACCATGGTGACGGCAGTTTCGGAACAGCCGTTCCGGAGTCAGTTTTCCAATCCTAACTTAAATTAAGAAAAGTGTATTACAGAATCATCATAACCTCAAAACATCTTAAATAAACTCCTAACTTTAGGAAAAGCCTTCCGCTGTCCGCACTGTTGATTATTTAGGCTACGGGTGATTTGGCCCGTCAGCGCAGCGCTCTCCCTCCCAGCTGGGGTACAATTAACAAATGTGCTTCGTTTTTTCGCTAAAGGTGATTTTGAAAGTATGTGTGAGAGTCCCTATACTTTTGTCAACATAATTTTCTATGACAGCTCTGTCCCAGTACTTTTGTCCACATTGTCCAGTTGTTCTGGTGTAAAGTTCAGAGCAGGACGGTGTTTAATCTCCAGATTCTGAAGACAGTAACGAAGAGACTCTGGCGATACAGTGTTACGGACCGGAGCCTCGTAAAGTTACAGTGGCAGCAGCTAACAGTGACTTCACCAGATCACATGTTGTGTTAGTTGCTAGGTAACAGACATATGTTGGATTGTTTATTCAGGATTCCTAACTCGAGATAAGACAGGATTCCTAAACCCAGTTAGTTCTGCTTCTGTAATACCAAACTGAACAAAATCATAAATCGTCCATAACTTTATACTGAAGAGAGGAGGTTTCTGTAATACGGCCCCAGAAACAGGGTTTGTTTGTACAGTGATTTAAAAACATAAAATGTACAAGTTTATTAACCGTACTGGGAGACAGTGGAGGGAGGCCAGTATGTGAGTAATTGTGTTCACCTGAGCCTGTAAGAAGAAGCCCTGCCGAACATGGTTTGGCGTGAAGCTCTTGCCTTGGAGATCCCCTTCAGAAGACTTCCGTCAGGAGCACCTGAGCAGTTGGGTGTTTATTAACTGTGTTCTTTTCTGCTTAATTAAGCTCGGACTCGTCCAGAAGTCTCCGGCAAGCCTTTGACATACGGTGTGCGCTTCCGTCCTTGGCAGTGAATTAAAGTAAAGAAGAAATACAGAATGAAACAGCAGAACATTTCCATAATAATCATTAGCCCTCACTAATGAGCTGCAGCAGGAGGGGCGCCCTCCACATTCTCCGCGTGTTCGTCACTTTGAGCGAGCGCGTGTTGGAAGTCGTCTTCTGTGGAGTCTTTTGTGGAGCAGTGCAGCTTCTAATCGTGCTCGTGTTCTTCTCTCACCAAGTCAGATTAGTTCCTCGGGGACCTTTCCTCCGGCCCTGGCTAATTGCGCCGAGCGCAGATGTTAATAGGGGCTGTTTGTGTGCTCCATTTTTGGGACCTTTTTTTCCCCACCAAGCTAATTTAACTCGCTTTTCCGTCTCACGGCGGGCGCACGTTCTCGTCTCTTGGTGCGCGTACTCGGGCTGTTTTCGCGTTACCGCCCTACTCGACAAAAAAGGGAAACGTGTGATGTACAAAGAAAAGTCGGCTTCTGATCTTCGCCGCGGCGCGATCGCGATGCCTCAGAGGATGGCGTGGGTTGTCTTTCTCAAATCACTGTGTAATCATGGTTACAACATCCGCAGGGATGTGAAACGTATCGATCGGACCACCGTACCCCCCCCTTCGGCAGACTCCGGGGTGGTCCGATTGATCTGGAAAGTTAAGGGAATCAATCTGCATTCCTGCGCTCCTTCCTGTTCCCCACTTCTTCCGCCGAGCTCTGTTTCTTCCAGGCCTCGTCGCTTCTCTCCTCGTTGAATATGGATGAATCAGGGAGACGGAGAGAAGTCTCCTTACCCCAAAACCATAAACATGAAAGAGGAGCGGCGAGGAACCAGCGAGAAGCTCCTGTGTGCCCTTGCTTTTTTTTTTGAAGCTGTGACTGTGACTAACGTGGAGGTGATGCTCGGCTCCCCGTTCGCCCACCCGTCCACACTCGGATACACACAGCCAATTCCACGCAGACCAGGCGCGACGCGCTGGCCGTCGCTCGTTTCTCCCCTTGAGCGCCTGTCACCAGCATTAACGGCAGACAGTTCCCCTCCCTCTCTTTCCCCTCCACCATCATTACCTAAGCACTCGAGCCGAAAGCAGAGCTGGGCTTTAATAAGGGACGAGGACGTGAACGAGCGAAGGGAGGAAATGTCAGAGTGCGACCTTCCGGCTAGTTTTTAAAGCGGGCTAATCCCGAGCCCATGCACGCTCATCCACCGCCTTATTTCCGTGGCTTTATGAGCAGCACAGCTTTACTAAAGCCCTCTCTCAGGAGTTTTTTTTTTTTATTTCTCTCCCCTCACATCACAATATATTTTTTCAGCCCTGGCAGCGCGTGTTGATTCTGATGGAGTGGGCGGACGACACGAGGCCAGACTGTCTGCTACAGTGTGGAGATGCTCTCTTCGGTATCTGAATGCAGTATTCCTGTCTGTGTCTGCTCACATATTGCCTCGGCGCTCTCCCTATTGGCACGTTCACGAAGTGATGTAATGCAACTTGGCACGGAGGAGCCTTCTCTTCATATTTGAGCGCTCCTTCCTCGCCCGGGCCGCCGCTCTCTGTATGAATATTTGAGAGAACGATCGACCTTCACCCCGCAGCACCGTGGCATGTGTGGTCGGGATGCGCATATTTTTTCAGACGACCGCCTTCGCCTCGGCTTGGCTCGGGCTCGAGGAGAGGGCGTTCGCAATCATAATGGACCCTTACGGGCATCCCGGGCTATGCAGGCAAATGTCATTTCCTCTCCTCGAATGGATCCTCAAGCCAGGGCCGGGGAGGCCAGGGAAGGGCGACGAGGCCCTGCTGATAAGATAATAAGAGACTCCTCCTCGGCCTCTTCCTCCCCCCGAGTGCGAGTCTAATAGTTTTTTTACTCAGGTGCACCAGCTCCCTCATGCACTATGCATGAGTTGAATTTATGCACACATACAGTACTTACAGTAGCTACCCTGTAGGTCAGCACTCTGCCATGAGATGAGCCCCGCTTTGGATTGAGGCTTTCTTCGCCCGTACCCAAAGGAGAAGTTCGGCCAAAATCAAATTTACATGCAAATTACGTCCCGCTAATTGTCGTCTACCAGCTTTCGTTTCTTATTAAACCACTTTGGCCGTTAAACGGATTCAACCGGAGCGATGTCTTGTTGCCCCAGGCTAACTGGGTTACGCCGAAGTGCTCCACACCCGCCTCGCCGCTTGCCACTTGTTGGACTGACTCTAGGTCAGTGGCCAGACTTCGGAACCGCCACTGGAAAATTGGATAGCCTTTCAGGACCATTCGTATTAACCGTGACTGGAGGCCAACACACTGGAGTGGCTGCATGAATCACATTTAGTGTTACTGTTCTGTGATGAAGCACCGGCCCAATTCACCGTGGCCTGTGGGTAAAGGTTAATATCAGTGTCCACTGATAGGCTCACAATGGCCCAGGGCTTTATGGGAGCCCATTTGGAGGCTAAAGTCACTCAACGCATGCATGGGGTCAATATTTCGTTGCCAGTTTTCAATGATCCCAGCAAGTCGTTCCAAACAATGGACATTTTAGTGACGTGTGTTTTACAAACAGAGTCATAAAAAGGGTCTGGTGAATAAATCGATCTGCCTCTCTAGTGGTTATTGTGTGAATTAATTTGGCGCTACAGTGCCTTATACTTGAGGCGATGTTCGTGGACGCCTCCCCCTTTTTCAGTCGCCATAACCAGGGCATTCCAGTCAAAATGTATTTTTTATGTCAATATTCATGGATTTCATGGATTTATTATTTGTTTAATAATCAGATAATAGTAGACATAGACATAACTTCCAAAAGTATTGATTAGGATGTGACTGTTTGTGGCTGTTCTAGTCACGTCCCTGGTCAGCCGCCCCGCCCCGCCTTGCCTTGTTGACTGTTATTTTGATAGTGTGTGTACATGGTGTCTGGATTGTTGTCTCAGTTACAGCTGTGGGGAGTTTAGTAAGTGCTTTTTGGCCTTCTGTCTTCTGTCCCTCGTTCATGTCCAGAGTTAATATACGGTTTGGGTTTTGGTCCTCAAGCCTTCTTGTGTTTTTGTGAAAAGTAAAAATGAAAAGGGAAGTCATGACAGTTCTTTTTGCCTGTTCTAACTTACAGCCCACCCACAACTGTATTATATTATTAGGCCATATTATAGTGTTGCTTTGGTTAGATTACCACTCATACAGTAGTATATGATCATGTGGGGGTGGAGGGGCTCAGTGGGTAAGATACTTGCCTCTGGACCAAGAGGTCATGGGTTCGAATCCTACCTTCAGCACCACCACTGGGTTCCTGAGCAAGACCCTTAACCCCGAGTTGCTCCAGGGAGAGACTGCCCCCTGTAGGTAGGGAGTGGAAGTCGCTTTGGATAAAAGCGTCTGATAAATGTAATGTGCAATATCACTATTTGTCATTATTAGGCACAGTAACAGACTGGGTATAGAGAACGACTCCAAATGTGATAGTAAACTATTCTAGCAATAATTTTATTCATTTACCTATAGTATTTATACCCGCTTCTCTAATTATGCATTTTGTTTAAATAGGCATAGTGTGTTCAGTGCTAAGCATGTTCTGTTTTTGACTTTATACTACATTTTATATTGTTTTTGTCTCTGTGTCTTAACACAAGCGGTTTCCTCCGGGATCAAGTTTTCTAATTCGGATTATTTTGCATAAAGTTTAGTTCTGCTCTACTTTTTGAACACACAAATCATCCCCCAAATCCGGCACACCAGTCCCATCAAGCAGCGAGTGATGAAACCACAGCTTCCCGCGGGAATTTAGAATAAATAATAAAGTTATTAAGCTGCAAACCACTGTGCGAGTGGCGTAGCGAGCATATGGCAGAAGTGCAGAAGTCAATAAAGAGCAGGGCAGGTGGTGGGGGTTCAGGGAGTGAATGTTGGCAGTTGTGTGTGTGTGTGTGTGTGTGGGGGGTTTGGCGGGTTTGGTTTGAAAGGGCTATAGTGTGTCTGTGAGTGAGTGTGTAGTGTTCAGTGGGTAGCTGGTTCAGTTTGGGGGAAGAAAGTCTTCCTGAGCCTGGAGGTCCAGGCCCTGAGACCCCTGTAGCGCCTCCCAGAGGGCAGTGAGGAGAACTGGCCAGGGTTGGGCTGAGTGGTACTGGTGATATACTGGACACGCTGCATGGTGCAGTTACCGTACCCCACTGACCTGCAGCTGGTTTGGATGCTCTTAAAGGTTCAGTGGTAAAAGCTTGGAGTATTTTGGTTGGTGTTCTCAGATGCTCCTCAGCCTCCTTCAAAAATGCATGGTTTTAGTTTGGTCCTGGAGGAACGATGTGGTCCTAAAGAAATGTGTTCCTAGAGGAATATTGTGTTCCTGGAAGTAATTATGGTCCTGGAGGAACATTGTGGTCCTGGAGGAACATTGTGGTCCTGGAGGAACATTGTGGTCCTGGAGGAACATTGT
>JBBPDC010080994.1:0-10309 GCA_037974485.1 Hemigrammopetersius urotaenia
AAAGAACAGAAACATGGGCAGAAAACCAAGAACAGAAAACAAAACAGAAAAAACCAGAACAGGGCACGGCTATACCAGACCCAGCCGTGACACTTCATAATAACACATGAACAATTCATTCAAACAGGATATGTTCACAGAGTAGTATGGCATGTACTCCCATAATGAATGAGAGACTAAATCATTTACTATATAGGCTTTGGAAATGACCGGCTTCAGGTGCTACAATCCCGCCCTCATATTTTTTTTTTTACAAATAAGGGACCTGTGAAGCAAGGGGAGTTAATTGCAACTGCACACAGCTTGTATAATTAGAATAGGGTGCTCTAGACGATTTTCAATGATATACTGATTCAATGAGTCTGGCACTGCTTTTTCATTATCAGTAGCCCAACTCTGTTCTCTGGCTGCAGTAATAAACAGGAGCAACCTTACACATTTATAAATGCCAAACATCTGTAGACGTTTATCAGACTTTTACATTAGTTTGGTGGAGTTTTGGCCTAAACTTGTTCACATTTCTTTAGTTCATGGACTTGAGGTCTGGCCTCACATTTGTCTCAAGAATATTTTAGTATAAAGTGTTTATTGTTGTCTCAAGCACTGAAAGTATCTCCAGTCCTGTGGAGCCCAACTCAAGTATCTCCAGTCCTGTGAAGCCCAACTCATCACCCCTCAACCATCATGCTTGACAGTTGGTTTGAGGTGTTTGTTGTGATGTTCTGTGTTTGGTTTTCACCGAGCATTGTGCCGTGCATGATGACCACACATCTCCATCGAGGTCATATCACTGCAAAGAATATCACTGAACAACTTTTGTGGTTTGGTTAGATTTAATTTTGCAGAGCAGCCTTTGCAAAACACAAAAGTTATGCTCTGTAATGTTGTTTAATTAGTCATCACTTCCTTGAAAACTGTACCTTTTCAGTCTTTTCCTAATAGGAATATCATAAACATAACGTGTTTACATTTAAGGTAAGTCATTTTTTTTTGTATCTCAGCGTTAAACGGTCAGACCTTCGACTAAAATTACTAGGATGCCCATTCCTGGGAAGACTGACAACTGTGTTAAAGACTTTCCATTTGGAAACAATCCATCTCACCACAGAATGCTGAATTTTAAACTGTTTTGGAGATGACCATATTCACTCTATCCCAGATTAATGCACAACAATTGTTTCTTTGGGGTCATGGCGTTTCTTATTGCCATTTGTAAATATGCTCCAGAACACGAAACTGCCTAAAGTTCTGCTTTCATATAAGAAGTTCTTGTTGATTATCTATATACAATTAATTAACTAATCTTGTGAATTTTATTAGTAACAAATGACTGCTAATTATTCTCTTAATCGTTCTGGAAGTAGGAAAGTTGTGCTTTATCAGGGCTGGGGGCTATGTGTGTGGACAGCCAGTAGGGGTCGTGCTTAGTTAGTAGCATTTAGCGCCGATAGACCTTCTAGGACCATTTGAGGAGCCTTTAGGCTCATTAGCTGAGCTGTTAAAACCACTAATTTTGTTAGCCCCAGGTAGTGGACCAATTTTTTTGGGGGGGTAGTGGGGTCCCTGAGGCCTTGGTGGTGTCCGCAGAGAGGGCACCATCCATGACAACAACCTGGGACTCCATTAGAGCTCCGTGCGGAGCGCCAGACAGATTGTCCTCCGGTGAGATGCGGCTGGGTGGGGCTCAAGGAATGCTTTCCTTTGCCTCCGCCCTTCCTTCCTCTGCCCTTGGGGTGGTTTGGGAGGTGGTCTGCGCTCTGGTCAGGGCTGGGGGCTATGTGGATGGACAGCCAGTAGGGGTCGTCCTTAGTCTCTTTTTGTTTTGGGGTTCTGATTATGTTCACAACTGGGTGTTATTTGAGTTAAGTGATTGTTTTTTGTTATTGGTGGTTGGGATGTTAAGTACAGGGTTAAAAGGGGGCTTGTGTTCTGTTTTGGTTGTACATACTCGGCTTCTGTTTGGTGTTAACTGTTTATTTCTCTTTGAAGACATAGAGGTCCTGGTGCCTTGTTTTGTTTCTTTCTGTTCAATAGAGTACACAAAAGGATGGAAGTCTGCGCCTCTTCTCATTTAGGTTTACATTTGAGAAAAAATAGCTTCATTTTTTTTCGGCCTGACTGTACAAACACAGACAGCGACATGGTTGCCTAGTGGTTGGTGTTGTTGCTTCACTGCTCCTGGGTTCAATTCGCAGATGGGGTGGTTAAGGTACTTTCTGATGAGTTTGCTCAGTGTCTGGATGGGTTTCCTCTCAGAGCTCAGGTTTCTTACCACAGTACAAACTGCCCTTAGGTGTGAATGTTTGTGCGTCTGCACAGTGCGTACCCTATGACCGCTCCAGCTCCCACCCCGACCCTGGTGAAGGATAAGAAGCTCATAAAATGTATAGATAAATGGATGTACAAACACACACTTGATATAGAATAGAAAATCATAAAAACCGTCTAATAACCTTTATTACATAGCTGACTTATTATTTATAACTAACTCGGCAGAGAAACATTTTAGTTAGATAACCAGTGTGTTCAAATTATTTTCCATCAATGATGGCTGACAAACATGGTTGCCACTCATCTTTATTTGCTATATTAAGATAACCAAGTAATGCAGTTAGTGATCAAATAAAACTTAACAAAGATTTGAAAACTGAGCAAAGTTGCAAAGTACAAAGTGACAGATTATACATTTCTTACTATCCTGCTTGGAATACTTCACTGAGTATTTCACAGTGCTCTGTTTAAACAGGCTGATCCTCTCTACCAAAGGCATTAGCTGATGGGGCTGCACCGTTTTAAGAAATGTGCTCACAGTGTCCTTCCATAAATGACCAATTACTACAAAAATATAGATCTCCTAACTCTGTTCAAATGTTAATGTTTGACCTCCTCTTGTTCCAGATTTACTGTATTGCTTCTGATTTAACTGTTACTTTATTTGCTACTTAACAAGGGCTGCAAAGCTAACAATAAGGGCAATGCACTAAGATGTCCATATTTCACAGCTGCATCATGGTCTGGCTGCAAGGCAGCCATCTGTGCTGTGATTCCACCAGATGCATCACTCTTGTTGATGGCAGAGAGGTCCCAAAGGCCAACAAAACGATTGCTGCCTGCAAGCCCAATATGAAATATCACGTTTAGATGAATGTGCATGAATGCGGCTACTCTGTTGTATCTGTGAAAATCAGATTGAGTGCTTGGTGCTGCAGGTTGGGTCAAGCTGGACTTTAGTCAAGTCATATTTGCGTGCTGATTAATTAAATCTCTATTTGCGTTGTAGCAAACAGACACCTATGCAGTGTGCTTTTGCACTCAGTGACTCAATGATACAGACGTCCAAATGGAAGGAAATGTGAAACACTGAATGGGTGGCCGGGTCAAGGTGCTGTACATTTTGCACACATTTTCTACCAGGCCTCTTCTGAGATGCACTGACTTGGCATAACAAAAATGCTAATGCAATGCTATACAAATAAGTGCACAATCATAATGGCATTATCTGTTGATGGCATGGCCAGTTATAAGATGTGATCTTCCAGCAATGACTGTGGTGTCAGATGGAGGGTGACATCATTATAATGGCAGGATTCCTCAGTTCCTCATAGCCTGCTTCATCAAGGCCCTGGGACCCTCTTTTCCTCTGTTGTCTCTCTATAATAATTTTTTCCTAGGGGATGAAATCAATGTTGTTGAAGCACAGTTGTCTCTAACTATTGCTAGTAATTAACACAGCCATAAATCTGGGGCCACTGTTTATTTGTTTATCACAAAGGGTGCTGGGTTTAATGGTTATGTCAGCGCTCTTGTGCTCCATAGCTCTTCTAATTCATTGGCCTCTTGACAAATACCCTATGTTGGGAATTAGTATAGAATGCATGTCTATAGATTGTCTGACCTTCTACAACCTTAGACAATGCAAGTTGAGGTCAGATGGGAGGCAGGAACAAAAACATTAAACAGAAGAAAACAAGCACCAATGGCTTTGGGAACATTTGCTTGTTGGGTAAACAGAGATGGGGCCACAGTGGGATGGAGTTTCCATCAAACACAACACTTGTCTTTATTGCCCAAAGTCAAGCTGAAGGCCATGCTCTGTTTTCATCCAAAACAGCAATAAAGCATCAATAATGAGGATCTTATGAAAAGAAAGGGAGCAAATAATAATAAACTAAAGTGTAAAGGTTACAGCATAGAGCAGAACATTCCTCCTCACTGCTTTTACTTTTCAGTATTATTCACCTAACTCTATTAAGAGGCATTGGAGAGCTAATGTATGTAATGTAGAGCTAAGTTTTGCACACCACTAAATAAATTTGCATGTTATTTCTTTGAGAAGCACGATCATACACACGTGAGTGTAGAACCACAAATATGTGAAAGTTCCGTATTCTGCAACACATACCCTCAGGGACTTTGTTTGATGCAACAATGAAACTCGGGAACATTAGTATGAAATTCTAGAAGGACCAGGAAAAACCCTCCAGGGCACGGCACTTTAAAGATCTCACTCATCAAACTGTGAAGTTCCCTTCCCTGCAACTGAACTCATTTGTCCTTATAAGTGAAGACAATTTAAAAAATTTTAAATAATAAAAAATGCCTCAATTTCTACGTGCTTAACAACAAAAGCAAAGCTGTTTTGTGCGTCGCCTGTCAGTGATGCTTAATAACAAGTCAGTGGGTGGAATATTAAATGGTGACTATTAAATGGCCAGAATTGTTTTTGTGTACTTTTCTTTTTTGAAGTACTAAAGAATTGTTCTGTATGATGACATATTTTACCTGAATTATACAAACGGTTTGCATTACATAAAGTTGGTTTAGCTAGTTAGATAGATGAGGTTAGATTAGCTTCACTTTAACGTGCCATTTTCCTTTTGTCCGAAAATTGGTCACTCATGTAATATAAGTGCAAAGTCTGCCTGATTGATTCCATTTTGAATTTTCTAAAACAATTATTGCTTCCCGTCCTAATTTAAAGAAGATATAGGAGATATTGTGCTCTCACTTTATCTTGCTCTCATTTTATTTCTCCAGGAGTACTGAGCCATCTTTTGTTGCTGTCTTTTGATTATGTTCACTCTTAACATCTGGATCACTCCCTACTTTATCATGCCTGTCTGACCAGGAATTGGTTCTCCAATTTGTTTGTTTGTATCATATGCCAGTCACATCACATGCTAGTAGTCTGCTTGAGCCTCCTTGAGTTTTCTCTTTAACTTAACTTTTGTTTGTTTTATATTGTCCAGCTTCCCTGTCAGTTGTTTGGACATGACTGGACTGCTGTTTTATGAGAAGTTAAAGTACACTTTCATCCCATACTTGTGTTTTTCCCTCACTACACCATCATGAGAGAGGAACAGACCACCTAGGAAGGGGCAGCCGACGTCCCTTCACCCGACTCGGAAATCTGCCAGCTCCATCAGTGGCTGGTGGGACAGGAGCATGGATTTGCACACATTTAGAAGGTTGTTGCAAGGCTAGCTAGCAACATATGTGGTTCCTCCATGAACTTGCGACCTGTGCAAGCTCCTCCTGCAGATTCTAAATCGCTGTTGCTTACTCCACCCATTCCCTGCCCGAGGCACCATTGTAGTGCCGCTAACACCCGTAAGACCATTTAGCTGGGTTTTCAGCAGTATTTTATCCAACATGCTGGCTACACCAATTCTTAGAAGATATGGACAAAGGACTAGGCAATGGCAGTTTAGGGGCAAAACAGGGATATCTTTCTGTCCTATGACAACTTTGTATCATGCTTCTGATTTGCAGGAGCCAATTGCTTTGGCTGTGGCAGGGTTCTTCCTCCATTGCTGATTATTATATAAACTTTCTTGTAGCAGAGAATGGATGAAACGAACTAGCCTTGCTCATTGCATTTTACTCAGTCCTCCGTATGGGCCTTCAAATGGAATTTGTGTATCGGGATGCCGTTTTTCGCTGGGTGAGGTCATCATGCTTGCCATTTGTTTTGACTAATATCTGAGAGAGGAGGAGTCTCATCCTGTGCTATTCCAGCCCCCTCGATGACTCCTGCACAGCCCTGAATGCTCCCAGTCAGCTCCAGACAGATCATCACAGGAGGTACGAAGGGCGGGTGTGTGTTTACTGCAGTGAAGCCAGACACTGGAGGCATGGATGCCTCGCTCCTCAACCAAACAAAATAGTACTTCTCTAAGTTATCTAGTACACAGTCGTCACTCTCTGTTAATGTTTGTTTTAACTCTTATACTGTTTTATCACTGTTGGATTGTGGCTAGACTGGCAGTTTTATTTCCCCCTATTTAAATCAAACCCTGTGTGTCCTATTAAAACTATTAGTATCACCTGCTTCAGTTAGTGCTATTGATAATACATGGCATCCACCTAACCCACATCACTTCTGTCTGTTTCCACCGTAGAACCCACCCTCACCAGTCTTCCCTTGTCTGTCAGTCAGCCTTGTTTTAGGCCTTCCTCGGCTAGATGTCCACAATCTTGCAATTAACTGGTGTTCTTTCTGGCATTGTTACCCCTAGAATGTCCCCTCACCAGTCGACAGACCCCCCATGCACTATACCTTTATGTTCCATGTCCTTCGAGAGCGCCCTGTCTCATTTGTCCTCCTGCATTCCAGCTCAGTACGGCTCTCTTTAAATCTCAAATGGCCACTTGGCACTGGAACCATGCCACTGGCAGAAGTTCTCCCCCCTCTGTCATGCAGCTGCTTGTTGTCCAAACCTGAAGGACCTCAGACAAGGTAACAGCTATGATTGAGTGGCCAAAACCAACCATAGTCAATGAGTTACAGCGGTTCCTCGCGTTCACCAGCTTCTATCAACAGTTTATTCAACTGTGGGTTTTTTTATTGTACTGCTCACATCCCTCCTCTGAGGTATTTATTTTCTCCTGCTTACCCTCTGTTGTTCTGATGCATCTGAACTGGTTGTTGTTGCTTTGTGAGGAATAAAAGCACACTTTGGTCATCCGTTTGCGCCTCTCCTTCATTACACTGTTATGACACTCCATGTGTACCGGATCTTGTAATTCAAGATGTATCATTCCATGCTGTTAAATGGACAGTATATTTAAACAGGCAACTGTGATCTTTCTATTTTTCTTACTATTGGGTGTATTGTTAATTTTGAATATAATTATGTCTTTTGAATTGGACACCTACATTTCTTTGTGATCAATAAAGTATATATCTATCTGTCTATCCATCCATCCATCCATCCATACATTTATCCATTTATCCATCTGTCCATCTTTCGTCAGAAAAGTGCCCTCCATGCAAATATCATATGACTTCTGAAGTTGTAAGTAGGAACCTCTGAGGAGGATTAGAATGTAGCAACTAAGTAAAGTCTATTCATACTGAAATCTGGTTGATGAATTAATGTATCAAAGTGGAATTGAAACTTTCTCATTAGGGGTGTTATGTTTTATTTTTTTATGTAGTAGGTGGTGACTGGAATGGGCTCAGAGCTAAAGTCAGATTCAGTGCTTTGTGCTGCAGGCCGGGTCAAGCTGGAATAACTAGAATAGAGTTCTCAGGCTATATTAGGGTGCTCACTAATTAAATATCTACTTGTGTTGTAACAAACAGTGTGGGATTCAGTGATACAGACAGCAAAAGCAAAGCAGTAGTCCATCTGATGGGAAATGGAAGGAATTGTTAAACAATGTATGGGTGGCCGGCAAGGTACTATAAACATTGTGTCTACCAGACCTACATTTCCTCTGAAAACTGACATCGTAACCTAACACAACTGCTTATGCAATGTGATACAAACTTTTGTAAGACATCAGACACACAATCATAATAGCATTATCTGTTGACGTGATATCTAATTGTAAAGCACAAACTTCTGACAATGGCCATGGCGTCACTTCTAACAGGAAAAATGAAGGGAGACGTCATTATAATGGCAGAATTATTCAGTTCCTCGTAGCCTGCCTCATCAAGGCTTGGCACCCTACTTTCCTCTGTTGTCTCTCTATTATTTTTTTCCAGTGGATGAAATTAATGTTATTGAAGCACAGTTGTCTCTAACTATTGGCTAGTAATTAACACAGCCATAAATCTGGGGCCACTGTTAATCTAGTTCTCACAAAGGGTGCTGGATTTAATGGTCATGTCTGCCCTCTTGTGCTCCATGACCCTTGCAATATTCCTCTATCCTAGTGCCTTCTGGTTCATTGACCCCTTGACAAATGTCCCATGGTGTGACATAGAAGAAGGTTGATGCCCCTATAGTCAAGCCAACCCTCTAGGACCCAGACAACTCAAGTCAGATGCAGGACAGGAACAAAATCAAGCAACAATGGCTCTGGGAACATTTGAGTGAGCGGAGATGGGGCCACGGTGGGATTGAGTTTCCAACAAATGCGACATTTGTCTTCAGAGCTGTGAGTCAAGGTGATGTCCTTGTAAACAAACCAGTGTGCATGCTCTGTTTTCATCCATCAAAGGCAATGACATGTCAGTAATGAAGATCTAGTGAAAAGATAAAGAACAAATAATAAACTGTGGTGTAGAGCATGGAATGTTTTGTTATTTTCAGATTCTACGTTGAAGGTTCTGTAAAATGACATTAGGTTCAAACCTGGAGCACCAACTTAGCAATAAATCATGAAGTTGTCTCTTTATTTGGCAAAAAACGCTAAACTGACAATGAAAATATGTTGCTGAGCAAAGGTTTTTAGAGATTTACACCTTGAACTTACATAAAGGTAAACATAACTCTAGTAGATGACAAAATGCTTAGGTTGGAAGGGCATAACTCAGAAAGACGCAGAAACTCAGGAACATCATATGAGCAGCAACAAATTTATGATTTAAGATTTGTAAGGTATTTGGGACAACATTAGCAATCTCTGCAGTCTAAATGGATACAATACATTTTCAGGTCTGTTTTATCGATGTTGTGTAATGTACTACTCAACAATGACATTTCAAACTAGCATCATGTAAATCATATTGTGTCTTTGAAACATTTGAGGGATATGATCATAGACAGGTGATGAACTCTGGCTGGCTCTGTGGAGTACAACCACAAATATGTGATTAGAACATAAGAGAACAGAGAGTCCGGTGTTGTGATCCAACAGTTACCCTCAGGGTCTGCAAAAATGAAACCCTAGCGCGTGAAATTCTAGAAGAACAGGGGAATAACTGACTCTCCAGCGGAACAACACTGTTCCTGCCTCAGTGGGTGAATATTCCCTTCCCTGGAACTGAGCTCTTTTGACCCTCTGTACCAGTGGTTCCCAACCTGGGGTCCAGGCCTCCTTAGGGGGGCGCTAGAGATCGCCGGGATTTCTGCACTGAGGTTACCAAAATTATATTTGTACACATTAAATTAATAAAATCCCAATGTCTGAGAAACGGAAAAGTGTGTGTGTGTGTGTGTGTGTGCATGTGTGTGTGTTTGAGAACAAAAAAACAGTGTTTACTTTTAAGAAATAAAAGTTCATAATTAATCACTTTATTCTTTTTATGCGTTGATGCGGGTAGGAGTTGGGGTTGATGGAGCCTGGCTTGTCTTGGACACAGGCAAGGGGGGCTTCAAGGCAAAAAGGTTGGGAACCACTGCTCTGAACAAAGGAAGTTTACTTTTTTACTTTAATTCGTTAGGAAGACATTCAATTGTTAGTTCAAGTTAATTGACATAGTACATTTTCATGCACAAAAAGGAAATTCAATGTGCTTTACAGAAATAGAATACAACATTTATTAAAATTAAATCAAGTAATGGAAGGAACAATGAGTTTTTGTGCATGATCTGTCAATGATGCTTAATATTAGTTCAAAGGGTAAAACAATAAATGAGTTTATAACAGAATTATGAGTAATGACAATTTTCAGCCAAAACTAATTGAAGGTGAAAGTAAATTTTAGTTGATTTCATGTGACATTTTTAGTTGACCTGCTCTGGTTAAAGCTGGGTGTCACGGGTCGGGCCGCGGGGCATGAAACAGGCAGGCAGGCAGGCTGGAATCCATGCAGATGAGTTTATTAATCAAAACAAATCAGAAAACAAATAGGCACGATGGCTTCCAGGAATGTAAACCAGACAGAACAGCAGGAAACAAACAGGGTAAATGAGGCGATGGACACATGAGGATTTAAATACAGGGGAAAATCAGCGGGCAAACACACACAGGTGAAACAGAAGACACATGATACAAGCACAAGGACCGAAAGGCATATCAAAATAAAAGACCTCAAAGCAAAACAGAAAACAGAAACTGTCACGGTTCTGGTGTCAGTCCCTCCACACGACCACCAGATGTCGCCATGGGACTATGGACTGGTTCACCCTGT
>JBBPDC010081015.1:0-10307 GCA_037974485.1 Hemigrammopetersius urotaenia
GCGTGAACTGGACAAGTCACTGAAATATCAAGGTGAAATTCATCATAGCTGGCGTAGTATAGACACAGCTCACTCTGTTTTTTTTATCACTTTTTTTTTATCCCAGCACTAGAAAATATCAAACATGCTGAAAATATAATGAAAACATGGATACCTTTTCACTTATTACAGGTGTACAGAAGGTGGTGAAATTGCTTCTGTAATATAATACCTCCTTCCCAGTGGATGCACCTGGAGAGCAGATTTACAGTGAACTACAGGCTACAAAATTTAATTGACATGTTGGTCACAGTGATTTGTGGAGGGGCTTTTCATGAAGTCAAGGAGGTATATAAAGACTTTTTTTTTTTTTTTACTGTATTTAGCTTAAAGCACAAGAGGAAGTGGAGATTTAGCCATTTCCAATCCGATTGCCTGTATATTATATGGTAGTTCTGAGAGAAATGAACAGATATAAAGAAATAAACAGTTTTAGAGCACTGTCTTTCAGATATTAGCATTAATGATCAAACTCAAAGCTAACTTATAAGACTCTGTTTTGATTGGCTGCCCTACATTAAGCCTTATTTAGACAGTAGTCCATTCTTTGTAACTTCACCATGAACGGGAGCTGCGAACTTGCTGTAGGATGTCTAAGTAGCAAGTTATCTTCTCTCAGATATATGTAAATCAGCATCTCATGCCAGTGTCTGTTAAATTCCTACACAAACAACTCATTCTGCTTTATGAGGGGCTGATTACTGATCACCTGAATCACATCTTATTTAATGAGGAAAAGTATAAAAACACTGCTGTAATCAACTCTCTTCTAACACAATGAGACCAGTCGGATGGTAAAACACTACTAAAAGTTGTTTTCTTTGAATTAAGTTCTGTAAACTCTGCATCGTTTCACTTATATTGATTTGTCATTTCCTTTAAATTGTGCTTTAAAAAACAATATTTCTTGTGGAAATGAGGAGAAATATTTTCAGCAGTTCTTTAAAACTGATGCAAAGCTGTTCAGTTCAATACTTGCACCTATAAAAGAGAAAACTTCAGAAGTCTGCAGTGGTCTCTTATTTTTTCCTGAAGCTGTATTTTGGTTTTTTGTGACATCACAGATGAAGTGAGATTGAGGTGGGCAGCAGTTTAGTTTTTATATATGGACCATATGATATATTGTTAGAGTATTCTTGTATTACATTGAACTCTTAAATTAAGGAAAAAAGGATGATTTTTCCACAATATGGGCTCTTTTTAACTGGATGCCTTGTGTGAAGGGTTAAAGCAGTGGTCCCCAACCCCCGGGCCACGGACCGGTACCGGGCCGCGGGTCATGTGCTAACGGTCCGCGGGCTGCACAGAAAAAAAACACGTGGATGTTACCCGTGTTCTGTTGTTGGCTCGTTGTTATGAAAATGCTGTTAATAAAGCTGCGAGTAGCTACACCTTGGATTTACGTTTATTATTGTATTTTAAAGATACCCCATTATTATATTTGTAAAATATCCCCATTTTTATGCGTTTCATTTATTTGTATAAATACGTATATTTATCTGCCACTCCTTAAAGGCCGGGCCGTGTAGATAATTTCTGATATTAAACCGGTCCGTGACCAAATAAAGGTTGGGGACCACTGGGTTAAAGGACAATGTGGAATGTTGTTTTGAAGAGGCTGAAATGGTTCAGAGAGAGCAATTTAACGTGTTGTTCTTTAACTTTTCTGTCGGTATTCCAATGGAGCCTGTTGCAACTTGTGTCTTCTCACACTGTACCACGCTGGAGGAACAGAGTGAAGATCAGACCTGAACTGTAAAACAGCTATTCAGCCTTTTTAATATCTATTCAATTGGTATTGACTGATTTGCCTCATCCATCAACTTGAGAAAAGTCATTCCTGACATAAAAGGATGCATTTCTTCTGGGGTAAACTAAACAATTAATCAGGTATAGATTGAAGATTTCGTTTCTCAAAATCTCATTTTCGCAGTGCATTCTCTGAATACGCCTTTGCATCCAGAGTACAGTTTTTAGATTCACTGAATGCAAAGAAATTGTCATTCTAGTGCAAATCTGATTCCAAATATAGTGTCTGTAAACTGAAAATAAAGGTCTTTCTACAAACTTCGTCTAGATTTTGCAATTTACTTGTGACGGTTTTGTAATGTACTGGATATACTAACACAAAATGCACGAGAGAGCTACTTCATGGGTACTCAGCCACACAAAGGGCTCCCAGTCTGATACACTAGAACAGAGTTTACCTAAACTTATCTAAACTTTATGTATAATGAACATGTTTCAAATGCTTTTTTTTTTTTTTTTTTAAAGATTTTTTCATTTTCAAATGTATACAAATGCAAATGTGATTAAAGAAGAATAGCAACAGGATAAAATGAAATGTTAGACACTGCTCACTGGGGAGTTGACCTCTGCTACATGGATAAAGTAGATCTTGGAACTGAACACATTATTCTGAGCGCTGGGGTCCTGGTGGTTAGCCCCTGCAATCGAAAGGTTTGAATCCGACCGAAGTACCCTTGAACAAGGTACTGTCTCCACTCTCTGCTCCAATCTGTACAACAGTGATTAAGCTATACACTAAGGCCTAAAAAAATTAATTGTTCATTTTCCCAATGGAGATTCTTTCTCTCTCTCTCCAGACTGAAGGAGGATGCGTTCCCTTTTTGACTCTTAGTTCCTGCTGAAGTTTCTTCCTCCACCTTTAGGATGTTTTTCCTCACCTCTGTCACATGTGTCCAGACCTGGACTCTGGCAAGCTGCTTAGTGACAACTTTGGCTGTAAAAAGCACTACATAAACAGACTGAATTGAATCGAATTGAATGGAACTGGCCCCCATCACTGGCTGCACACAGTTTCACTTGGTGAATAAATTCAAGCAGAGAAGGAATTTCACACTGTTCACACTGTGTGTTGTGCTGCAGTGTGTTCACATATGACTTTAAGGGCCATCTTACTTTACTTTTACACAAACACATTGCATTAACACATAGCAGTTTTGAACCTTGACTTGAATACTGCCATACTCAAACTTCTGGGACTTGTCAGGTTCAGTCAAGCTGATACTTGGGTCAGGTTTCAATGTCTTGCAGCCTGCATTTCCCCTCTTTTTGTTTTTCTCCTTACCTCTCTTCTTGCATGACCTTAAAACAGTATTGATTCAAGAGAAAATTCATTTGGCCAAAATACTTGTGTGTTAAATGTTCTGTTCTGTTCATGTTCTGTTTAAAGAAACAGAGGCCAGCATCTTGCACCAAGAACAGCACAGTGTGATTTTATTTAAAATCCTTGCTTCTTAATTAAAATGCAAAGTGTCCATTGGTCATATGTGAACACACCACAGCACAGTGTGTACAGTGTGAAGTTCTCTCTCTGTATTTAACCCATTCACCAAGTGAAACAGCGGGCAGCCAGGAATACAGCACCCGAGTAGCAGAGTGTGGGGACGCTACCTTACTCAAGGGTACCTCAGTGGTGCACCTAGCAGTCCTGGGATTCAGACTCATGCCTTTCTGATCACAGAGGCCACTTACTAGCTCTTGAGAAATTTGAAATGAACTATGTGAATACAATAAGATGGAGAAATGCTTGTTTTTCCCCCACATTGCCTCTTTTTTTCCTTTGACAGTTTTAAGCCACATTATAACAGATGACATTCACACACACACACAGTTGCGTTAGAAAGAAAAATGCCACACATTTTTTTGATTGCAGGTTTTTGACCAGTTTTACCTGAGGAGGAGAAAACTCACGAAAACAGGCCTGAATGTGTTCAGACTTGAGGCCGGTGGATTCTGTACAGCTGTACAGACTGCTGTGTAAATCTGCCATTACATACGTAGGGGGTGATTACTTTCTCCCAGTAACACAAAAACAACCATCAACACCACTGTCTACCACATGTGCTTCCCTCTCTCTTTCTCACTTACTCACTCTCACGCTCTTTCTCCCTCTCTCTCTTTCTCCCTCCCTCTCTTTCTCCCTCTTTTTCTCTCTCCCTCCCTCTCTTTTTATCTCCATCTCTCTCTCTCTCTCTTCCTCTCCCTCGCTTTCTCCCTCCCTCTCTCTCTCTCCCTCTCCCATTCTATCGCTATCTCTCTCCCTCCCTCTCTTTCTCCCTCTTTTTCTCTCTCCCACTCTCTCTCCCTCCACCCTCTCTATCTCTCCCTCCCTCTATCGCTATCTCTCTCCCTCCCTCCCTCTCTTTCTCCCTTTTCTCTCTCCCACTCCCTTTCTCCCTCTTTTTCTCTCTCCCACTCTCTCTCTTTCCCTCCCCCCTCTCCCTTTTTATCTCCATCTCCCTCTCTTTCTCTCTCCCTCCCTCTCTCTCTCTCTCTCCCTCCCTCCCTCCCTCCCTCTCCCTTTCTATCGCTATCTCTCTCTCCCTCCCTGTCTTTCTCCCTCTTTTTCTCTCTCCCACTCTCTCCCACTCTCTCTCACTCCCTTTCTCCCTCTTTTTCTCTCTCCCACTCTCTCTCACTCTCTTTCTCCCTCTTTTTCTCTCTCCCACTCCCCCCTCTCTCTCTCCCTCCCTCTTCTCTCTCTCTCTCCCTCCCTGTCTCCCTACCTCTCTTTTTATCTCCATCTCTCTCTCTTCCTCTCCCTCGCTTTCTCCCTCCCTCCCTCTCTTCCTCTCCCTTTCTATCTCTATCTCCCTCTCTCTCCCTCCCTTTCTCCCTCTCTCTCTCTCCATACTAAAATCTGAATCAATCCATTTTTAACATGCTTGCACTAAGGAATTGCTGGCATGTAAACAAACAGTGTATTGATGTGACCTGAACGGATGCATTAACTATTCTGGTCTCTAGTGTTATCCCATCCCCTTTCTCAAGACATTACACTATTAACAGTTCCCTACTCTGAGCAGCAGAGGTCAGACTTTATCCAGAACAGTGGACTTCTTGGAAATCTTTCCAATCAGTATTTAACGTTACCGACCCATTGCCTGTTCCAGTCAGTCAAGTTGGAATAGCAGGTGTGGCACATTGTTGTTGGAACCAGAAGCCAGATTTGGTGAACCCTGATCTAGAACAAAACTGCCAAAACTGGTGCATCGAGCTGATTGGTTCAGCTTGCTGAGCCAATAAACAACAGGTGCAAACTACAGGCCAATCACTAAAAAACTGCTCCTCTGCTGCTTCACCTCTTACCTTACGTTTCTCTGGAGTAGGTTGTAACGTACTTGTAAAAATTCAGGTTAGGTTTTTTTTTAAAAAAATGCAAAAAGCCGTCGTTAAATGTGCTTTGTTGATTACAGTCCTAAACTTGTTGGCAGTCTCTCTTCCATTTCCTTACGATAAAGAAGCATCTTCTGAAATGGTAGAAACATTTAAGCAAGGAGAAGATCATATAGAAGAAATCTTAATACAGACGCCTCATGGTCAAGCTCAACCTCCACCCTTAAAACTACCAGAGTCTCAGGGAATCCTGGCTTCAGAAGTCCATAAACTGCTCTTCAGACCTGGAACTGGTGAAACACAACTACCCGATGTGCTGAAATCTATTCTACTGCCACCACCACAGCCTCCAGTCCCGCCCCAGCCAGATACCAAACTGGTGGATGTGTTGTGCCATTTGGATCGTATTTATGTGAGGATTGTGAAGAGCCTCTTCTCTGATCCAGATGCTTGGAAATATCTCAAAGTGGGAAACTGTGCTGTGAATGAAGCCACAGACAAACATTACTACTTTTTGTATCGCCTCAACAGCTGCAATGTAGATCGTCAGGTTTGTTTAATTGATTGAACTGTTGCTATTTTATCAAAGCTCAAGTCATCCAAGTGTACAACAGTAGTTCAGTTAATTCACTTTTATCCTTACTCCCCTCACAGGAGGATGACAATGGAGTGACGTACACAAACACGCTCTACTATGAGCCAGTATCCACAGACATAGTGACTCGTGAGGTGCCTTTTACTGTGTCCCTGGAATGTTACTACAACAAGTGGGGGATTTCGCTCTTAACCACTCATGTGAACAAACTGGCTACCAGCAGTAAGGCTAAGTGTCAAAATCCTTACTTTGCAGGCATTTCCGCTCCTTTCAGGTGGGCTTCATTCCTGAAGTGGTGAGTGAAACTGTCATCTGGGGACTAAGCACTGGAGTTTCCCTCCAACGAGTAGATGGTAAGTAACGTTTGTGTGCAATCAGCTGTCAACACACATGATCTAGGTGCTATATTTAATGTTTCAATGGAAAATCCTGCCATCTGATTTAGAGCAGGGAATAGGAAGAACAGGCCAGAAACCAGTTTGCTGACCAGCTAAACTTGTTCAAATGAGAGTATTGAGCACGAAAAACTGTACATTCGTCTGGTTTGTAGGTCATTTTTACCCAAACAGTGCTGGTCAGTGCTAGATTAGCATTTCTTGGTTTAACTATTCCTTAATCAAATCTGTTCCATGTTATCTGTAAATTATATGGATGTTGTGGTGGAATGGCAGGTTGGAAGAATCCTTGTTCCCATGGTGGATTTGTTTCCTAATCCAGGCCTGGGGATCCCTATGCAGTGAAATGTGAACCTTTTTCGAAGTTGCCACCACAGAATGTTGTGATTAGCATGCTAATTTAAGGCTTTTTCTAGAACTGCGTGTGCATTCTAAGAACCGGTTGAGAACCTTTTTGTTTGTGTAATAGTTCCTGGACTAACTGTAAAATGATACTTTCCTCTACAGAGTTGTGGATGCCTTTTACAGCTTGGAAGAAGCAGGTTATTGGTCAGGCCATTTTCTTTGAGGCCAAAGCTTCTCATGTTCCAGCAGGGACGAAGCTGTACCTGAACGACTGCTACATCAACCCTTCACTAGACCCTGCATTTAGACCCAAATATACTGTGTTGGACAACTATGGGTAAATAAGACCCTTGGCATTATTTGGATATAGATGTGCAGTCTTAATGTTAATATTGCTTGTGCAGATGCTTGATTGATGGTAAGAAGAGCACTCAAACGAAGTTCCACACGAGTGAGGACCCGACCACTCTAAGGTTCTCTGTGGGGGCCCTTGTGTTCAAGGGGATGGCTTCCCTGCCAAAGAAGGTAAATCTAGCAAGAGAAGTCTTGTTTTTATCAGTAAAAAGCTAAAGCTAGCATGAATCATTTAAACTGCCTTTTGTACCTTCCTGCCTGAAACGACATGCATAAGTGTTTAAATTCCCTGCTTCTCCAGGTTTTGTTTATTCATTGCGAGATATATTTGGGGCCGGAAAACCCAAGTCCAAGTGCAAAGTCCTGTTCGTATGATCAAGAGACCCAAAGGTGAGATGAATCAAGTCACACCTTTTTGCTTGTATCGTGTTCTTCATAAACTGATCCGTTCTTGCTGTGCTTTCAGCTGGTTTGAGCTGGACGGAGATGACTCTGTGTGCGACTGCTGTGACGATTCCTGTCCTGATCCAGAACCCTCAGCTCAGTCACAGACACAAGAAATTGATGCATTGATACAAACTGCCAGGCATTAAAATTGTAAGTAATGGGTGTATTGGAAATAGGTACTGGGCCATGGACTACAATGAGAGCAGCACAAACTAAACTGCCCTGGGGTTATTGTGCCACAATGTAAATTTGCTGTTTGCGGTTGAAGGCAATGAATGAAGATGCACATGTTGGATTTCTTCAGCTTAAGTTTTTTGCATTGTGAAAACTAAATGTAATATAGTCTGAACAGAAACATGACTTCTTTTGCTTCTTAATCATAACTATTTGCAACTTAAGTCAATGTTGATTATTTACCTTTAGTAATGTACAGTAGTCTGTTGGCTAGATATTGTTTGGGTGGTGGATAATTCTCCTGGTGATTGTAAGTAGCTTTTCATGGGTACAGTAATGCTAATGCTAGTAATGCTAAAGGCACTGTGCCTTATGGGATTGCTGGTACAAAGCTAATTGAGGTGTGTGTTTGTAAATGTAACACAGTTGTCTTCAACAATAGGGTCTCTCTTTTCCCTGACAAAAACAAAGGCAATGACTCTTCAACTTAAGCTTATGTTTACTCTTCCTAAGAAAAAATGATGGATGCCGGGGCTAGTTTGGTGTTTGAGTTTCCAAGAGAAGTTGTGTCCCATGGCCCCAATAAAAGATGCTTGGTTTTAAAGCCATGTACCGCATTTATTTTTTGATCTGCTTCTTACTGCATTCAGAACTGAACTCTCTTGATTTTGACTCCGCAAAGGCCTTTGTTATGTCTATGCTGGTCATTCTTCTGGCCAAAGAGCTGGATCATAAGGAAAGAGAATGAAGTGGTGAACAAAACGAACAGAGTTAATTGCTTTGGCTGTGAAGTCTTAAAAAAAAAAAAAAAAAGGCAACGGCAGCCACAGGAGAAGGTTCCTTGTCCTCAGGCTTCAATTTTCTTTCTTTTTTTGGTTCCACTTGAACATAGTTGTTTCAGAGTTTGCTTTAAGGGTGTTGATTGGGTACTGCAAGTGTTACTGGATCTCTGCTGTCATGTTTATGCATGTACCTCCACTGACTGTTGGAAGTGTTGATGCACGTTTAATGGATATTTAGTTGAATGTTTTATCAGACATGATCAATAAAGCACCTTTGAAGCAATGCTTGAGAAAAGTGAAATTAATATAAACATTTCTAAAACTGCACCCTCAATCCAACAACACAAGTGCAGAAATGTTTTGGTTTAACTTTTACTCTTCTAGTTTTCTAGTCACTCTACAACAGGACATTTGCGTTAGAAATAAATAATGCCACAATTTTAGCCTACAGTTTTATATTGAGGCTGTGCAGTGGATTCTGTGCAGCTGTACAGACGGGTGTGTAAATCTCCCACTAACACAACCATCTACATGGATTTACTTCAGATGCTTCAGGAATCTCTCTTTGTCTTTCTCAGTTTCTTAGACTTCCTCTCATACTCTTAGTCTGTATCTCTCTCTCTCGCTCTTACTTGAAGTGACACTCGCTAAAGCTAAATAAATCTTCACACCCTCTCCCCTGCACTTATTCTTTGACATTTGGCTGCATGCATTACTCAGTACTGCACATATAGCTCACAATCAACTCACTCTACCAGAACACTAGTACTTCTATTTCATCAATAGTCCTTTGGCAATTAGAACAGAATGAGCAGAAAGTGTCTACTGAGGTGTCTAGTGAAAGCTAATTGGCTGCTGATGGCCATATTTTTTACTTGTAAAGTTATAACCATCTGCACTAATAGTTTAGGCAACATCAGAATCAGAGAACTTTATCCCGGGGGAAACTGTTCACATTGTAACATGCAAAATTTCTAAATTTCTGTCAAGTGGATGCAGAGAAGAACTGATAATTGGTATAGCAACCCTATTGATATTTTTGCACCAAAGTGGACATGCTATCTGAAAATGAGCCAACATATTAGCATTTCAGGTTTCTAAGGAAACAAACTGTTCAGAAATTGGAACTGTTTTAATCAACTGGGCTCCAAGTTTGAAGGATCAATTAGCATATGGCCGCCGTACTGTATCCCGTTTCTGACGGTTTTTGATACGTAATACATAATCATTGGCTTTACTTTAGTACAGAAAATGATCACACAATTCCCAGATTTACAAACTTGGGTTCTGTTAGTGTCATATCAGAGATTGGTTGCACAATTTGAGTACAAATCCACACAAGTCCTATTAACAAAGCGCAATTATCACCACACAACCAATTTGAAAACACTCAAATCAAACACATGGTGTCAGAACTTCAGTTGGCAATTAGCACTTAGCTCTCCAGCTGAAACGAAACTACTGACTGATTCTGAATAAAGCAGTTTTTGGATGAACCTACAATGGATAATAGACAGCGAGCTAAAGAGGGGAGAGCAAATCAAAGAACTGCAATGTCAAATGATTTTTACGCTACAGTGGTTGACCAAGTGCTTGTCCATGGTTTGACAAGGAGAGAAGCTTCCAAAGTCTGTATCTACAAGATAAAGAACAGGGCAGGCACTTGAACTTCATGACATTTACCCGACTTCCATTGCATTAATACAGGGACAATCTCCCTGGAGCTGTAGAAAAAGCTATAAATTACTGATGCAGGGATATGCCCAATAAGTTACACCGTAGATAAAGTAGTCTTCATAAAATACACTATGCTATATATAGAAAATGCTGTGATCAGTAAGTGGGGTGTATATAAATGCCACAGAACAAAATTACTGCTGTAGTAGTTTACTCGTAACACAAATGGAGCTGTGCTCTATACCGAGCTTGTTATTGCATCCACTAGTGACATAAGTAGTGATTAGAGGTCGACCGATATTGAATTTTACCGATACCGATAGCTAGGTTGGTCCGTACTTGCCGATAACCGATTAA
>JBBPDC010081026.1:0-10307 GCA_037974485.1 Hemigrammopetersius urotaenia
GTGTGTGTGTGTGTGTGTGTGTGTGTGTGTGTGTGTGTGTGTGTGTGTGTGTGTGTGTGTGTGTGTGTGTAAAAGATGGGTTACATTGTCTTTGCTGAACCGTGCACACATTCTGCATCAGAGTAAGAAAGTTAATTATTGTAATTATCGATGCAAATCTGTATCATTTTGCTTGTAAAATAAGACACTGTTTTTATTGTTTACTTGTGTTTAATGAAAGTTTAATGTTGGTGCATTTTGACCTCTTGTTCATGTTCAGGGACAAATTTAAAACAGGAAATGTTCCATGGATTGCGACTTTGTCTTATTAATGAATTGCAGAATGTAACATTTTAACTTTGTAACATGAAAGGAAGCATCATCTGGTGGCATACGCTCTGCCAACTAGGTCTTTTCAAGTCAAGCTATGCATTTTCTAGGGACAATTAATTCAACTTGTATCTACCCCAATTACTATATCATACATTTCTATGATTTTTATGTATATTACATAAATATACTGCTCATTTTTCACTGGATTGGGTTGAATTGTTTGCTATGTATATTCTTGTAAGTAGTTGTTGCTGAATGTTTTACAGTAATCAAATAAACATAATTTTGTACCTAAACAAAAAATATTTTCTTTTGAGAAAAATTTAAATCCCTGCTAGCTTCCCTTTTCTGTGGTTTTAATATAGCTTTATCACTTCTACAAGTCATATGATCCTACATAAAGTGCCACAGGGCTTAGTAAAAGTAGCGTTGAAGCTGATGAATCTGCTTTTTATTTATTTTGACTGTTTTTCTCAAAAAGGAATACAGTTTTTGATTTCAAGATTTTTTATCTCTGTGTGATGCCTGTTTCTTTATGTGTTTTCTGTGGCAGGTATTTCCCTTATGAGGAAAACAATCACAAGCTGGTGAGGGATATTGGCAATGTTACAGAGGGAGTGGAGATCACTTTTCAGTTTGCTGTCAGACCTGACAAAGTGGACAGTAAGTAAAGAACTGTTAATGAGTACAGTACAGTACTGCAGTTCTGTGGACTCATACTGTCAGTTTCTGTGCGCACGTGTGTGTGTGTGTGTTTGCGCTGGATGTGAGTCTGCGAGGGTTTCTATATTTAAAATGATACAAATCATTACAGATAAGTATGAAAAGAAAGAAATTAATGTTTAGCTTTTCTGTATAGTTTTCCAGAGAAGGGACAGAGTTCCCTTCCAGCTGCAGTTGTCTTTCAAGACTCGAGACCTAAAGACTGTGACCAGAGTCATCACTCAGCAGAAGCGTGTGACCACCAGCAGGTAACAGTGCACAGAATAGCACCAACAAACACAACCATAACTAATGACTGACTCGTTTTTGCTGGTTTTAGTTATGGATTTTACAACTGAAAAATGATCGTATTAGCACCCTTTGCTGTTGTCAGCTGAGTTCTCATTTAGAGAACTGGTCGATGTTCGACCAAGGCAATGGTCGATGTTCGATGGTCGTGGACCGGACGGCCAATCTGGACTTTTTCAGAATGCACAACCATTACAAATATAACATGTGCTCAAATAATTCATACTGTTTTTGTCATCTCCACTGCCCCTTTCTGTAGCTGGGTCTGGGCAGGCAGTCTTAATATGTCTGTACTGGGGGTTCACTGTGCTCAGCTGTGTGCCAGACTCACCATGGAGGGAAGAATACAGGAGGCTCAGAGTCAACTCAAAGCCCAACAGGACCTTCTCAAAGACATCAGGTATGTGCTGGTGCATGTGCTGCCACTGACTGTGAGGTAGCTGCGGGATATGGGGCATTAGGGTGGTAGTAGTTTAGTGGGTATAACACTTGTTTGTGAACCCGTTGACCACCAAGTTGCAGGTTTGGACCCCCACTTTTACCTTTTTGTCCTTGAGCGAGAGACCTAACCCTCAGTTGCTTGAGGCCGTCAGCCAAATGCCCCATTTACCTAAAGCATGTAGTCAGTCTCTACTGACTACATATCTTAGTACTTAGAATTAGCAGAAATGCTATAGTACATTTTAAGCACTCTTGGTGCTTGCTTAGTTTTACCAGAGGGGGTTCTATAATTTGTATAGGGCACAGTCCCTGTTTAATTACCCAAAAACAGGTCACGTCGGTTCAGTTAGCCCAGACAGAAAGTTCAGATGTTCATCATTACATGACAAGTGTGACACACAAGAACATCAACACCAGGATTTTATTATATGACTTTGTGGTTACTTTTAACTGGACTACTTTTACTGAGAGAGCTCCAATTTCCAAGAACACTGCTACAGATGGCAATTCGCTAGAAATTTTACTGTAAGATAGGGGTTCCCATTACCTGTCACTGGAACCCTGCACTATAGACATGTAGTGATTTTTCTAACCCAACCCATCTGATGCAACCCCTTAAGTAGTAAAGAAGTTCTTAGTGTTATGGCTGAGGTGTATAGAGTAGTGAAAACTAGGAAGGTCACTGGTGCTCTTATGAAGCACTGGAAGGTATTTCATTTGTGAAGAATTTTGCTCAGTAAATATGTGAGTCAGGGAGTGAGTTTGAGAGTTAGTGAGTGATTTTGCTTTGCATCTAAAAACGGTGGACACTGTAGATTCATTCTAGATTACCTCTGCAGGTAGAAGTACCTTGTGAGTGTGTATTGTGTGTGTGTGTGTGTGTATTGTGTGTGTGTGTGTGTGTGTGTGTGTGTGTGTGAGAGAGAGAGAGAGAGAGAGAGAGATAAGGCTCAAATTTAATGTGTACAATGTGTCTCCAACAGTGAACAGAAGCCAATTGCTAAAGAGGAGAGTATCTATGGCAACTGGATCAGTACTATGAGTATGATCTGTGAGGATCTCACCACAGACTCACAGGTAGGAGACATGCCTATAATTTAATGGAGTACAGGTATTGGTAATGGGTATTTAGAATAAGTAATCTTCAGTTACATTTAAAAAAGATAGAAGACAAAAGTTTTTAATACACTTAGAATACTTACAGACATACAAAAAAGTCTGCACAAAAAAACAAAGACAAAACAAAGAAACACTTGTTTATAAATTCTTGTTTATCAAATGTTTTACAAAACAAATGCTGAAATGTTTGCTAAAGCGTAAGTACACTGATCAATCATTGTTAATAGCCAGTTATTTGTTTCACATTTACTGAGCTCTGAATGATGTACTGGACTTTTCGCAGCAGAATGTTAAACATGTCATCACCTGAAAAACACGTTTAACCACTTTATGGTTTGACTTTCTGGTCTAATTTGTAAGACTTTATTACTGGCACGTGGTGAACTATTTACAGAACATGTTTGCTTATTTGTGCTGACTTTATTAGACAGATCTGCTTAGAGGACCGTGGGCCCAGCAGTAGGCTGAAGGAGGCGATAAGAGAAAAAAATGTTAAGAATTTCAGAACTTCATTCAAGTGATAATTTATTGACAAAAGATTTACATGAAGAAAACTGCCAACCAGTAACAGTGAGGAAAAGTAGAAATTAAGTAGACTCATGCTCGACTGTGTCTAAACAGCATGTTTTCTAAACTTGTTCTAAATACATTACTTTTAATGTGCTGTATTGGAGGATGTTACTCATAGTGTTAAAATGTATCCATTATTCAGCCACCACTGTTTTTATGTATTCTGTCCTACTCTGGTCAGAACACAGCACTGCTGGTCTGTTCATTACTGCCCACAGCTTTATGCATGTTTATGTGGATTCTGATTTAAAACAAATGAATGAATCACAGTAAATCCTCACAAAAGTAGGCAAAATAAGCATGAATACATTGAATGTGTACAATGCTGAAGTCACCGTTCCAGGGAGGCTACATTTGAATCTGATTGTGTGAATTGGAGCCATTGTTGGAATTTCTGTCACCAAGCCATGCATTTATCTCATGCATGTCGTTGAACACACTCTCACGTACACATCTTCTCACACACACAGAAGTACTCAAAGCTTGAATGGCATTTGTCTGTGACTATCAGTATTCCTGTTCTCGGGTCACAGAGGCGATGCTAGTGAACTTTCACCTACTTTGCTTACCTCCCGCAGGTCGGTTCAGACGCTGCTACTCTTCTAGCCGGCCGAGCACCTTCCACAGTAAGTTACGAAAGATGACTCGCTCTCACACACTTGAAAACAAAAGTTCATAAGTGTTTATTTTTACAAATGGTTCTACAATTCACATTTATTGGTGTACAAAGGCTTTTTTGATTCCATGTGGCACTTTTATTCCTAATAACTAGAGCTTTATGTTCTTTTAGGGAATGTCGGATGAGGCAGCAAAGGTTGTGTACCAGATGAAGAGAGCAAAGAGCATAGGGCCGAAGGGCCAGAAGATAGCCATGTTGAAAAGTTGAGAAGAAGTTGAGAAGTGGCTATATTAGCCAGAACAACACACCCTTTAAATGGGGGAGTGTCTCTGTGTTTTCTCTGTGGTTTTTCTCTGTGATGGGGAAAATGTTGTATATGGTTCTTTAAAGAACTTGTTTAAAATTATCTGTATGCACCAAAAAGGTTCCACTATCGTTAATCAAATAACCTTTATAGACCATACACTGATCATAACCACAGCAAAACCATCTGCAAAACCATTGTGCAGGTCCCTCTTGTGCCACCAAAACATTTCTGAGCGGTCATGAACTCAACTCTGAAGGTGTGCCGTGGTATCTGGCACCAAGATATTCGTTTTAGTCTGGTTGTGAGGTGGGACCTCCATTGGTTTGAATACTTTGTCCAGACAAAACCTGCCATTTTTCCTGCTTCCAACACATCAAGTTCATAAACTGAAGTGGTAATGAGATAATCAGTGTAATGAGTGTTAAGCACTGGTTTTAATGTTTTAGCAGATCAGTGTGTAAATTACTGTATTAACCTTTTAAGTGTTAGTTCTCCAAATAACCTCCCTATAGCCAAATATGTATAGTTCAGTTCTTGCGTTCCTGAATATCTGCGATGGTAGAACACGAAGTTAATATTGAAAGGTCCTTTGTCATTCATGACATAAATTAAAACCTGTGCAGAACATTGTGTGAAATAGTCACTTAGATTCCATTCCAGTCCCTCAAAATCAGAATCTAGAGGGCAATCAAAAATAATTTTATGTCTGACTCTGTGTTTCTGTAATGTTGTATTTTACTGTATATGCTGAAGAAGGCGATGATTCCAATAAACATCAGTAAAAACTCCAGACCATCGTTGACCACAGTGGTTAGATTGATTAGACCATCTTCCTTTAATTAAAGTAAATAAAGAAATTATAACATTGTTAAGCTGTGACTCATGAATCCTGAGCAATAAATCCTTTAGACTGGGCACCCAAAAGATTTTTCTCACCTCAGTTTCTTTACAAGGCTGTCTTTGTCTTGCTCACACATAAAAAAATCTCTTTTGTGGAGATATTTGAACTCTCCACAGGGTTTGGTAGACCGCAGTGCATTGTTACACTTACAAATCAAGTGTTTTTGAGAGATTTATTTCTGGTTTGAACCACATCTGGTGAGCTGTGAAAGTCTAGGATGCCACTTTTGCAGTGAGGTGGCTCTATCAGAGATCATCTGAAGACGGTATGTACATACTCAGTTTGTTTTAATGTCTCTGATTTGTGATGATAATTGACCATTCAAGTTCCAACCGTTAGCTGGTAGTCTACCTACGCACTGCTCCCTGGGTGCTGTGTTCCTGGCTGCCCACTGCAACACTTGGAAGAGGAAGAATTTCATGCTGTTCACTCTGTGGTGTGTTCATCTATGATAGAGTGGTCACTTTCACTTAATAAGACTCTAAACAGCTGGTTTCCAAAAGTTGATGGTGAAGTGGTTATTTTAAAAAAAATCCATATTGAATTAGCTGAGTAAGCTCTCCCCTTGTTTAGAGGCAACTTCAAAGTCCTACCATGTCAGATTAACCAACACCATGGTTAGGAAGCGACAGAAATCAACCACTAGCAGCAGCTCTATACCAGGATTCCTTACTAAAGGAATCTGTAGAAAATCTGCATATTAGGTAAATGGTTAGGTTAGGTTAAAATATCTGTTACATTTTTCAGATTAAACATGGAATGTATTTTACAGGCCTCAGATATCAAGAGTGGCATGTTTAAGATGGACAAGAAAATCTGTAAGTTCATGGCACCATAGGAGAGCTAGCAGAATTTTAAACATAGATATGTGTTGTCTTGCTATTTCTGGCCAAACTGAAGGCCTACTTCTAATAGTCACAGTTTGCCATTGATCATATCACTAACAGAATGATTTACAGTTCTTTTTATAACTACAATTACTGTGGCCATATCAAACCAGCAAATGATGCTTTATGTGTTCAGAGCAAAGTACAATGTAAGCACAGCAATTTGTAACTACTAAGGCTAAAACAAAATTAGTTTGAAACGAAGGATTCTGTTTTTGGCTACTTTTTAGTGTATTGTTATGTCAGTGCCAACATCTGTACTGCTTTGTGATTGGGCACACTTGACTTCAGAGCTTTAGCATTTTATATTACACCAAACATTTCTAAGAGCAGCTAGATACATCCATGCTTTTGCCGATAAAGGCTGCACTTAAAATAAAGTGAGTGATATTGCTTTGGGTATGGGTTTCTCAATGCTGGTTGTGTGACACTACATCAATAGTTTATGCACAAGACACCTTAGGTCTAGAGTTGTTTCTAGACCATATATTGACTTCTGAAGTCGGTTGTTGTCATTATAAACCAGACACGCATTCAGACAAGGGATGTGTCCAGATCAATTGCATATTTGTCAGCCGGCACATTGTCAAAATGAAGAGAGCAGAAAAAAACATATCACTAAACAATACTTTCAGTCTAGAAGAAAAACCCCTGCCATAAAGAGAAGAAAGATGTTGTGTTAAGATGTTCCAAAAACACCAACTGGGTTCAATCTGATGAATGAATACAGAACTTATGAAGGTATGAAGATAACTAAAATAAGAAGAGAATTTTGGTTTGAATGAGACAAAGGCGGTAGTGACTGATTCTTCGCACGTTGTACTAAACATGACAGTTATTAGTTTAAGTTATTATTATGCTATTTAAAAGTACGTGTAAAATGATTATATGCATAAATATACTGCAATGTCTTAAATGGTTCACCAAATATAAGAGAACAGATTTAAACCAAACAAAACTGCTAGTTGCCAGTTATTTATTTATTTATTTATTAAAAAGTAGTCTAGAACAAGTGTAACCCATCACCTGGTGTAGTCAGACAGGTTGGAGCACATTGTGTCCATCTCTCTCAACCAAGAACATGCAGGCTTTCCCATAACACACAGAATTAAACAGAACCAACAACTCTGCTTCAGATTAATTAAACCTTTAGTGATTTTGTCACAATAAGAATGTCTACTAACAATGGCAAGTGGAGATGCTATTGAAATTGGTTGTGTGTAATGTCTAAGTGACAGTCTGTGCTACTGTTTGCAGCTTGCCCTGAGTTGGAGAGCTATAGAGATCTGCGGTAAGGACAATTTGGCCAAAAAGTGGGTTGAACAGCAGCTAAACAACCTCCTGAAAGTCTTCCGTAAATACTCAGCTCCTCACTATGATGGGGCAAAAAAGGCGATACGAACAGGTTAAAACCAGCCAGATGCTTGTTTTGGAAGTTCAATGCAGCAGCGTTCACAGTATATAAGGAGGAGTTAGAGAACGGAAGGACTGTGGATCAGCACAGGAGAGAAGAGAGGGCGGTTCAGCAGAAGAGAACAACCTTCCTAAGAAGCTGCTTTAGGACAGGGTAAGACCTTCTGGAGAGGGCTACCAAAAGGGATCAAAAAGGATGTATATAGACTTGTGTTAATGTTTTTAAAAAGTCTGATTTGTGAGGTCAGACTGTACTTGCCTTTGCTCATGTATTCATGTTGGTTGCCATAGAAATGATGCAGAGGTGAGTGGACTGACTAGGGAGGGGCAAAACTTAGATCTTTATGTGCACCATTCCAACTCATTAGGGCTATAATGAACAGAATGATCATGCTGTATTTTAACAACAGCCCACAAGGTAAAAATGCATTGTGTGTTGGCTAAAGGCTTCAGCTCATGTTTAAGCTATAATGTGTGATGCATTAGATTTTGCTGTTCACAACAGTTTTTTCTTTATCTCATCTGAAATAAATCATCTTATTTGGAGATTATTACCTTTTACCTGTTTCTCCTAATTCCCCCTTTTTGAAGAAATAAGGAGCAAAAAATATATATAGCAACGGAAGCGCTTTTACAGTTCTCATAGGCCTCTCAGTTTTCTTGTCTTTAACAACCTTATGGATCTCAAAACTGTCTAACTTTGGTAGATGAGGCTTGAATTTTATCACAAAGACAAATCTCAGATATTTTACAAGCTCTTTTATATCAATATTTGATCATTTGATTTAAGATCAGTGCAGTGAGACAAAATAATTGTTATCTTGAACCGTAATCAGGCTGAGATTAGAGCAAGTTTCTTTAACAGGAACTGAATTCAAATGTGTACATTTAAATGTTTAAATCTCATAAAGATGATAAACCGTACTCAGTAATGTCTAGGATAATTATGCTGCACAAAGAAGAGATCTTAGTTTTATTTTTTTTTACTCTGTGGCAGCACTGACTTTCTTGTCACGTGTTTCTGCTCCAATTCTGCTCCTGAATGACAAAACAGAAACTGACTGGTCTGGTTAGTTTGAGGTCCTATTCACCCATGTTTGAATCAACCTATAGACGAGGCAGAACTGAAGAAAAGATGACAGTTGATTTTACATCTAATATGACATTTCATGAGTATGGACTGGTTTTGAGCCTCTTTACATTTTGGGGCAAGTTTTCTTGGGCAGCAGTTGGGGGGCAGGGTGTTGCTGGGGTAAAGCAGTCAGCAAGAACACACAGGTGTGTGTTTGTGATATACCCATCGGCGACAGCCCTTGATGTACAACTCTGATAAGTACACACATACACAGCCACCAGCAGAAATGGGAGAGCCGATCTATACACACAAGCAAGAGAAACTTTTAGGAATCTGTACAGAGGTCATTCTGGTCATTTCAAAATGGCAGCAGCATAAAATGGTGTTGTTACCATCTAAAAAGTATGTGAACGCAAAATTGTTACAGTTTCATTTAGTATCAGCCTTTTGAAATGTATTGTATGCTTAATGAACACTTGCAGTGATTCAGACTATCTCAGTTCATTAAGCATACAATACATTTCAAAATGCTGATACTAAATGAAACTGTAACAATTTTGCGTTCACATACTTTTTAGATGGTAATAGCAATTACTCGACTGCTGTAAACTGTAATATTTCTTCATACTGGTTTTGGAAATGGTCTTATTAGCCACAACTAATGTTTTCCTGATTTTACCGGAACACATGTTAATGTATTAATTGTAATACATAATAAACGCTAATAAAAAATCATGATTTTATAAGATTACACTGAAGTGTAACTTATTAAGTGAGGCAGATGGATATGAATAGTAAACATGAAGTTCCACAATAATTGTCATGAACTGAATATAAGCACATAGAATGCAGAGTGAGTGCAAACAGTTAAAGAAGGAATTGCGCTGCAGCCAGATGAGCCTCATTCCTTTGCAAACACATTTGGCTTAAAGAACATACCTGCTCTCTTATCTTACTGTGCTCTTCTGTCAGTTCTAACATATTTTTAGACCCATGTTTAAAAATAAAGATTTGTAGCAGTCCTTTGAACTCACTTACAAACAAAGTTCTTTAAAGCAGTATTTTCCAGTCCTAGAGCCTCTATGCATTGCATCCACTGATAGAAAAACTGATAGAGAAACTGTATAAGTCTACTGTATTCTTTAAATAGAGCAAATTGCTGAGAAAAACAGTACATTCTTGAAGAAATGGTTACTTGTCAAAATGATTAATTATAGCAATTGGCTGAAAATTTAAAAAGCATACTGGGAAATACACCAATACTTTAAAAATGTTCTACAGTTAATTTTGGTTGAATTATTCTGTTTTAACTAACAATGCTTAGTATTCCTATAACAAAGATATGTTTAATTGAACTTATCTTCTCTGTATCTTTGTATCTTTTGTAACTATGACAAGATTATATGTATCTTGAAAGCAATCTCAAACACACAGTGTGAGTCTGTGTTACAGAATGCTGCGATGACACGAATCACACGTTTCCATATGATTTAACCTCGAAAGACAGCTGAACCTGTTCTGTGCACCTCGTCACATTGCGCCGAATTCAGTGCGTGTTCAATGCTTTCCTACTTGTTGGGTAAAAGCGCCTGGTAAATGAGACAGAACAGATTATCGGGTTCTGCTGTCTTTTGTTGCCCACGTGCTGCTCG
>JBBPDC010081075.1:0-10306 GCA_037974485.1 Hemigrammopetersius urotaenia
AGAGAGAGAGAGAGAGAGAAAGAAAGAGAAAGAGAGAGAGAGAGAGAGAGAGAGAGAGAGAGAGAGAGAGAGAGAGAACAATATGCGGCCAAAACCATTAATCAGACAAAACAAACACTGCTCAGCTGAACGAGAGTAAGCCGAGGAGATAAACACACACACACACACACGGACACACACACAGGTGTGCAGACACACAACGGTTACACGATTTACACGGTTGCATTCAACGTATTTGGAACCCACAGTCAAATTACATGTTTGTGCAAAACACACACACACACACACACACACACACACACACACACACACACACACTCCTGCAGATGTTAACACACCAAATATAATGACAAAAAGAAAACATGAAGTATGACCTGTGCTGAAGTGTAAAGTAAATTAACTCTTTTCCACAAATACTATTTTCTAGCTTATTCAGTAGATTAACTGAAAGAAATGGGAGTAATCCGTTCCGTTCCGTTCCAAGAGCACCCACATATAGTGAAAACCCACTGATCTACTCGGGTTGAAAATACAAAGGTCTCCTGGAGATCTACCGAACTGTGGAGTTTGAAGTGTATGAGTGCTTTCCTGGCTGAGATACGCAAGGTCGCGGATCAAAAGTATTGGGACACCGCGGCGAGGTGAACGGGTCCCCTTGTGTGAAAACATCCAGAAAATATATAGCGAAAAAGCAAAAAAAGGTGGAGGATAAAAAAAATATCTGTGCGTGACTGAATCCGCGAATCCTGATTAGTGTAAAACTGGGGGTTTACTGTTACAATAATTGGGTTTGCGTTCCAATAGCACATGCATTTATTGAAAAACCTTTGTGGTAAAGGTAAACCCATATCTGTACAGTTTACACTGAACTGAACAGTGCTAGAATGTAAATACCGACGTTAGCCCTGCATAGACTGCACTGTAATTCATGCGCGAGAGTTTTCTTTGGTCTGTACTGCCGTTTTCTTTGGAGTAAGCAGGTAAATACAGTAACAAATTAATTTAATTTATTGTAATAAACATACAGAGCTTTAAGAAGAACAAAACGAAAAATACGGGAACACTCAGAGAAACACTCGAGACGCTCCATGCGGGAAATTCTGTTGGAATTCTGGACTGCAGCTGCCAGAGATGCGTCACAGGACAGCAGCCAATCAGCAGAAAGGAGAAAATAATAGCGTTCTCGGATTGGCTACTTTCAAACCTCCTGCCTCTGAGTACAGGGGTGTTTCACCATCCCAAGATGCATTTCTTTGTGTTTCCCTCGACAGCACCAAAACATTCTTACAGTTATGTTTTATATGGAAATGTAACTGAATTTACGTTAATATTTATGCTAACCAATTTAGTAAATTATATCTTTATTAATGTAGCACTAAAATGTCAGACTGTGAGGGCATCTCTTGTACACAGCCCTCTTCAGGTCAGCACACAGATTTTCCTTTTTTAGGTCTGGGCTCTGGATGGGCCATTCTAAAACATTAATTTTCTCCTGGTGAAGCCATTCATTTGTTGATAAAACTGTATGCTTTCATTCTTTAGCAGAAACCTGAAGGTTTTGGACTGGCATAACAGTTCACAACTCCACCCACCCTGACTAAAGCAGCTGAAGAAAAACAAGCCCAAAGCATGATGCTGCCACCACCATGTTTCACCATAGGTATGGTGTTCTTTTGGTGATGCACAGTGTTGCTTCTGCACTAAACATACCTTTTGGAATTGTGGGCAAAAGTTCAACCTTGGTTTCATCAGACAATTACACAATTTTTGTCAAATTCAGCAGAGCCTGGATGTTTAGTTTTGTAAGAAAAGAGTTTCGTCTTGCGAGCCCAGACACATGGAGAATATCGTCGCTGTCGGGCGGAAACCTCATATGTCCAAAACGGCTATTTTTCAGGAAACTATTTATATTCTATATAAATGAATACTGTGTCATCAAACATCCTAAGCTATTTTCAACACTTTTCATTTACATTTACGGCATTTATCAGACACTTTTATCCAACGCAACTTCCATTCCCTACCTACAGGGGGCAGTCTCTCCTTGGAGCAACTTGGGGTTAAGGGTCTTGCTCAGGGACCCAGTGGTGGTGCTGTAGGTAGGATTCGAACCCATGACCTCTTGGTCTGGGGGCAAGTGTCCTACCCACTGAGCTACCACCACCCTGTTCGTTAATAATTTCTAAATTTTACAGACCCACGTGGAGACTGACCGATAGTGTCGATTTACGAAAAAAAACAACAAAGACCAAAAGTGGAGTTACAAGGTTTCCGCCCGACCGCAACGATATGGGAGATTGTTGCCTGTAGCTCCTTCAGATTTGCCGTAGGCCTCTCGGGAGACACCCTGACCATCTCGTATTTTTAACCGTTTTGGAGTGACGTCCTGATCTTGGTAACGTTGTTATTTGACGTTATTATTTGATGAATGCCTTCACTGTGTTCTACTGTATTTAATGCCATGGAAATGTTTATGTACCCTTCTTATGATTAATACCTTTCACCAGTGAGGTCCCTTTGATGCTTTGTGAGCTCTCCGTGAACCAGGGCACCATGGCTTTAGCTGCAGGATGCAACTGAGTAAATGCCAGGAAAATCTTATTAGTTGAGCTGAACTTTATATGGGGTTAATCAGAGTCATGGCAGGTCTGTACCCAAAAAGACTGAATGCTGGAATTAAACCCAAAGGTGCTTCGACAAAGTATTAGTTTAAGGGTGTGCGCACTTATGCAACCGGCGTTTTGTATGTTTTTAATGTTTTATATATTGCTTCATAACAGATTTGTTTGTTTTTCAAATGAATGGGTCACACTAAAGGTGGGAAAAGTTTAGACATGATTTATCACGGCCTAGCGATTTAACAGGAGTGTGTAAACAGCTTATATTTTGCGTGAGTTTATAGATGTACCGGTTATGTACGTCATACACGATCTTGATTATATTATATTTTAATAATAAATACAGATACTTACATGAAAGTATGGAAGTATGTTTAAAGTATGATGTAATCTCAGTTCATTTTATCGCAACTTTATCGCAACTTTATCCTTATTCTTTATCCTTTATCCTTATTTCTTTATCTTGCGAAAACACAGAGACGCGTGTCTGCGTTCGCTGCTCGAACCTCGGGATGGAAAGACTGAGGGTCAAGACAAGGTCAGCCGGGACCCATGACTTTCACACACCCCGAACGGAAACACGGGATATTAGTTGCATCGAATAGAATCAGATATAGTTCAGAAATGCTCATATTCAGATTCAGACATTTTGTTGTTTTTTCTCTCTCAAACAAGAGACTAAAGCTGGAGAAGTACAAAACAGTGATCTGAAGGATTGGATTCAAGCTTTTTATTATTAATGAAAAGCCCATTGTGAGCTTCACACCTGGAACAAACCTGTAAGAACAAAGTGAGGAAAGAAAATCAAACAGCACAGTCAGGATGTAGAGTTAAAGGGCCCATTGCCTCCATTTTTCATTTTTTTCTCTTTTCTCATGTAAAAAATCTCTTTTCTTTTGGCTGAAATGGCAGGATGACCCTAAAATGCACTAGAACCTGGATTTAAGCTGTTTACAGGTTTAAGATACAGTTGAGCACTACTTGAGCACTGATGTACGTCGCTCTGGATAAGAGCGTCAGCCAAATGCCGTAAACGTAAATGTAGAACCTTTACAGGTGACCTTCTCTAAATCAGCAGGTTGCAACAGAGATACAGAGACTGGAAGAGTCACAGAAAGGCATAGAAGTGCACGTCCTTCCGCCACATCCCACACTGATGATCGCTTCATTGTGAACACTGCCCTGCGGAACCGGACGATGAGCGCCACTCAACTACAGGCACATTTAAGGGAGGTGAGAGACACATTTATCACGTCGGACCATTCGAAACCATTTACATCAGCGTGTTCTGCGTGCTGGACGACCTGCTAGGGTCCCTGACCACACCACCGGGCACAGGGAGCGTTCACGCTGGACAGTGGGCCTCAGTGCTGTTCTCTGATGAAAGCTGATCAGTAATGATGGCTGCTGGAGACTGGGGTACCTCGAAAGGTGTGACTGCACTTTCTCCAGACCTGTGGGTTCAGCTGTACCCCAGAACCTCAGTGACCTGAGGGCCGCCCTTCAAGAAGAGTGGGGTGCCACACCTCAGCAGCCAATACGTCGACTTGTGAACAGCATGAGATGCCGAGGTCAAGCTGTCTGCGATCCTTTGTATATGTGACTCGTATGCTTTAACTGATCACAGTCCAGTCGTGACCTGCTGCTCTGTGGAATTTATAATAAACTAAAGTAAACTATTGAGGTTTTGAAATCAAGGATGGACTCAAATTGCGTTTTACCAACTTCACATATTCATTGGTGTTCCCAGTGGATTACTGGATTACTCAAATACTCAAAATCAATCAATCAATCAATCAATCAATCAATTAATCAATCAATCACTCACTCAGTCATTTTCTGTAACCACTTTAATCACACTTGGGTCACGGGTACCCAGAGGAAACCCACGCCACCACGAGGAGAACATGCAAACTCCAACACACACACACACACACACACACACACACACACACTCATTCATACATTCATACAGTTAATTTAGCAGCCCCAGTTCACCTGACAGGCATGTCATTGGACTGTGGGAGAAACCAGAGTCCCCGGAGGAACCCACTTTAAAATCACCCTTAAAAACAATATATGTGATCATTAACCTGAATTTCCGCAACCATTTATTAACATTATGCTGAAGTGTACCCAGCCTGCTAGCTAAGTACATTGTGATTTATTGTGTGTGTGTGTGTGTGTGTGTGTGTGTGTGTGTGTGTGTGTGTGTGTGTTATTATGTTCTCTTACTGCCTTTCTGCTCAAACTGCAAGCAAATCTCTAAGCTGATTAACTGAGACCATAATTGTGAATACATTAACTTATAATAGAATATTTCATTACAACTGAATGCTTGTGACAGTCCTGTTTATTAATAATAATAATAATAATAATAATAATAATAATAATAATAATAATAATGTTATTCATAGGCGCCTTTTAATACTCAGCAAAATCAGACACACAGCCATGTGTAGCTGTAACAAGACATAACCTGCAGCATGATGAGTTAAAATGATAACAGTGTAAGCCATTAGGAATCGAATCAGACATAAGCAAGTCTACAGAGAGGTGTGTTTGGGGGTCATTAGGGGTTCATGTGTATCCCCTGAATATGAAGAGTTTATTAAGGCAGAAACACAGAGACTGTGAATTTGGAGCAGAAATATTTATTTGGAAATATGATGTGATGCTGTCTGCAGTGAGCACGTGTTTCAGCGCTCGTGACTTTATTATACAACCTGTTCAGTCTAAATGCGCCAGGAGCCAAAGTAAACGCGCGGTGACTTTGTGCTTCTGGGCCAGACGTGGTGACGTGGTGGGCAAACATGATAACGGCGCTCACGCACGGAGTGCATGGACACGGAAACCGGAAGTCGGGGGCAGCGGCGCTCGAGCGGTCCTCGTTTCTCCTTCAGGAGCTCCTGGCAGGCCGCGGAGGTCAAAAGTCAATGTTTTTGAAATCGTTGGTACATCGGTATCTGTTGTCCCCGAATCTGGTGCAGACGAGGTGGGGCAGGCAGGGGCAGGTGTGGTGCTGTCTCTTCCCAGGGAAGGGGACCTGGGCGGAGAGGCGAGGCTTATTCACTTATTCACACACTCCTGTACATCACAGCTCCACCTTTCTATGCACAACTTCTACTTATTTGCATAAAAAAGTGCCATATGCAGCAGTTATACAGTTCTAAACGGGTCATTTCACTTGTGGGTGGTGGAGGCCAGGGTGGGGGTGGCCATGTGGGGTTTGGGGTGTGTAAACATGTGCACTCTTCTGTGTTTAATATCCATATAGTGTTTTGTGCTCATTTAAAGGCAGAGGAGTGCTGCATGGATGTTGCCAGGAAAGATAATAAAAACGTTATGAAATTAAAATGAAATTAAAGAAAATAATCAGTGCCTGTGCTGTAAAGGTGCAGGGGTGTGTTGTGTGTAAAGGGTGTGTAACTTAGATGACTAAGAGCATTCGAATGTGTGTGTGTGTGTGTGCGTGTGTGCATGTACCTATAAGTTAATGTTAATAGTGATACACAGTATACTCTAACACACACACACACACACACACACACACACACACACACACATATATATATATATATTAAATGCGTTTGTGCACCAAAATGTATTATATCGTGATGAATTTTGTTTGTGTTCACTGTTTCCCTCTCTCAGAAACAGAGAGGCAGAAGGTGTGTGTGTGTGTGTGTGTGTGTGTGTGTTGTGGGGAGATGTACAGCCCTGACCTCCCTCTTGGCCCGGGACCTGATCAGCGTCTGATCTGCTGGTCAGCAGCTCTGAGCCTGTCAGCCCCCCTCCGCCTGCCCCCACCCGCCCCCTGAGCCACCACTGTAGTGATATATATATATATATATATATACAGTATTAAGTATATTAAGTATTTAATTTCGTGTATATATTCAGATTTGAATGTCAAGGTGAGTCCAAATGTTTTTCTGACCTGATTTCCTTGATGTTCCAGGTATGAATAAGAGACAAACTCTTGCACACTTTAATAGACAATTACTGTTTATTTGCTAAATTAAACATAATGGAGAAAAAATCTCATATATGTCTTGTGCAAAAGTCTTTTTCAGCTGAGTTAAAGAGAAACTGCAGCAAGAAAACCAAGCTAAACACACCTCAGGGCTGGGGGTGGCCAGACTGTACAGTCTCTTCAGTTATCTTTAGTGTGTTTATAGTTTATTGCTCTTTGTGTGACAGACACACACACACACACACACGTACACCCCCCCCCCCCCCCATTAAACCCCAACACTGCCTCCTCCCTGCTCAGGCTGTGTGTGTTCCTGGGAGGGTTCTCTGCTTACCTTATGGCTAAATGGGTGGCACTCGTCTCCCTCGAGTCCCTGCGGCGTGCACATCCGCAGCCCCCTCAGCCACAGGCTGACCGCACAGCACAGCCCCACACCGCACTGCACATCCCTGTCACACGCCTTCACACACACACACGTTCAGATCAGCACGTACACACACACGTCACATGGTCAGAAATCAATTATTAAGCTATTTTATATGTATATATATATATATAAAACTCTGCTCTTAAACTTGAACCTGACGTAATCAGATTAAAAAGAGCCTGTTTACACTAACGACCCCAATTAAAGGCTGATCCAGTACGGAATGAACCTCACGCTGAGAAAGTAAATGAAAGGCATCATTTCCACCAAAAACAACAGGCTGGACTGCGACGGACACGAAGATTCTGTGTTAATTTACAGCCAAATGTATTTGTTTGTGTTTCCTCCTGCCCTGTTGCGTACATTCTTTCACTAAAACTGTTTTTTTGGGCCTGGATAAATATAAACGCTGGTTTGGTTTAATGGTTTTAATTTAAATCAGACAGAATCATTTTATTCTTATAAATGTCACCAAAATTTGACTCACAAAATCAGACTAATTCAAGAGAGCTTCCCTGTGTCGCTCTGATGAGGCGGATCAGATTTGGGGATTTTCTGAGTGTAAATGAACATTAACACGAACAATAAACACCTCTTCAGAGACACGTCTGCACATTTTCACATTTTACGTAGTTTAAAATATTCATTTTTCCAATATAAACGAGCGAAAACTGTACTAAAAGTCAACAAGATGCCTACATTCGTATGCATTAGACTCCTTTAATTAACTTTGTAAAATAAACATCACAGTCCAATTCCTGCTTTTTCCTTTTTTTCATGCTATTTCTTTATTATTGATTCCTTCACTTTAATTCACAAATGCCGACTCTTTCGGGCGATACCTGTTGATGACTTACCCCGGTGATGACGGCACACCTGCAGCCACTCAGAGTCAGCAGGAGCACTGAGAAGAAGACCACCAGGTTCATAGCAGCAACAGGAGGGCTCCTCAGCAGACGATTCAGCTCCCCCCGCGTCTTCCTGCCCGTCCCTCTGATTCCCCCTCTTTTCTTCTTTTCTGAAAGGAGGCTTTCAAACCTCCGTCTCTCTCTCACTTCTTCGATTCCTGTCTTCGCTCTGCCGTCTCCTCCCTGGTGTCTGAGGTCACCAACGCTCTGGTAACTTCTAAAACGAGACCCAAAGCTCTCTCTCTCTTTATCTCCCCTCTCCCCCTCCCCCTCCTCCTCAGGGTCCTCGTCATCCCACTCTGTACGTGACGCTGGACAGGTCGATTGGAGCTCGAGATGCTTCCCAGTAAACGGCCCTTTGACTCAGGCGGGGTAATTTGTGGCAAGTCTGACGTCAACATTATTAACCGAAAACGTTCATCAGCAAAAATCGCTGAGACGATTTTCAGCTCAAGGATCGTGTGGAGAGGAAAAAAAAACGCATTTTTTTTTTTCATCTAAACATCAATAAAGTTTATAAAGTTTGGCTTTTTTTCAGCCAAAGAATTGGCAAAAGCTCAGGTGCAGCAAACAGAAGCAATTTCTTGATGACCATGTGCCAGGACGCCGTGCCCCAGGACCCTGACCTTATTATTTCAGTCACGGCCCTTGTGTCTGAGTCCCGAGTTTGGGAATATCGAGTTCTCTGCGGATGAGTCATCGGCCGAAGTGAGTTTTATTTCCGTTTCCATGTGACCGGATGAAGGCTTTCAGCTTGCAGGTAGATCAAAACAAATTAGGCACTTGTCAACGCTCTTGAGAAATATCAGCCTACAGTCACATGCTGATATGATGTGCCCTGTCATCCACTGACATCCTCAATTTGCACGTCTTGGAACGCCACTCAGGCTCAAACGGGCGAGTGCGCGTGACGTCCCGGGCCCTTACGCCCGAACACCCACTTAATTCCCTGTTTGGGACGTGGAATTCAACACAGTGTTCAGAAACTATGAATATAAGGCCATATTCACACCTGGCCGGCTCTAAGAACACCACTGGCTCTGGAATGCGTCACCACAAGCGCCTTGAGGGACCACCTGATATCAGATCCCTGTAAAGTCCTGTATTGTTGTTTTGAACCAGTCGTAGGCACCAATATAATGCTGTTGCCTCTCAAATGTGTAGGTTCTGAGTCAACATCGAGTCCAAAGAGGTTTGAGTCTGAATCAAGACCTTGTTCAAACAAGTTCTAGTCCAAGTCAAGTTCCAAGTCCGAGTCAGACCAAAGGCTCCAAAAACCTCAGTTTGAGTGGGTGGTTCTTCAGCCCCGCCCACCTCCTGATGCCTAAGCAATCGGATCTGTCCCACCTACAGTTAGAAACAGTCCTCCTGTGATTGGATCACGATGGTCCCAGTTCCTCACTGGTCAGTTCTGAAATCTGGAGAGTCTCCTGTTGGGACCTCCTTACATAAACAGAACCTCAGGACACAGTTTAGATTCTCATTTCTCCAAAACCTCACACTAAAATTACTCTATAGCTTTTCATGAGACATTTCTGCACCAAATCACTGGAAGTAGATCAATAAGACTATCTTGATATTGATAAGCAGCATCAGTACAAGCCTAACAATGCCCATCCCTTCCCAAGTTTCACCAAGTTCGCAAGAACGGTTAGATCGGGCCGTTTTCTCTTCAGTGCATCAACCAGCAGATCAGAAAAACACTGCAAAAGGCCCTTGACCAATCGAGATACAGTTGCTACACATCCGACAATAACACAGCAAAGCTCTAACAGCTAGCACTGAGCTGTGGACAGAAAGACATGTCCAGCCCACATGTCCAAAAAATTCTGCACAGTCTCTGTAACTACGGGATTCAGTGGTTCGTTCTGACTCAAAGAAAGGCAATAGAACAGGACGCTCTGGGCCAGCAGCACAGGAGCTTAAGGTCACCGTCCCCAGTGCTGAGTGTGTGCTAGAGGGGTCTAAAGTCCCACAAACCTGGTTTATTGGTCCTCAATCATTTCTGGGAATTCTAAAAACATTCTGTCATTGTAGTATTGTGGGCACTGCTGTTGTGGTATCTAGGAAGATCAAGCTCTCCCGCTGGTCTGGCCCTCAGGAGCTGAGCTGAAGTTCTACCGTGTCAAATTAACCTCCAACATCATTAGGAAGAGGAATCAGCCAATCATATTCTGATATGCAGTGGGCGGAGTCAATTACATCACTCTAGTCCTTCTGGAGGTTCTAGATCTGTCACTGACTGGGAGTGGGAGTGGCAGTCTAACAATTGGGTCTAACCAGTGTGTGTGTGTGTGTGTGTGTGTGTGTGTGTGTGTGTGTGTGCGTGCGTGTGTGTCATATAGTCTACCGCGTGTGTGTGTGTGTGTGTGTGTGT
>JBBPDC010081105.1:0-10305 GCA_037974485.1 Hemigrammopetersius urotaenia
GCCACACATGAGCGCCCCCCCCGCTGCTCCGCCACCCCCAATGTTGTTTGTGTGTGTGTGTGTGTGTGTGTGTGTGTGTGTGTGTGTGTGTGTGTGCGCGCGCGCGCGCAAGTGCGTTGGTGTATGCGCACGTGCGTGTGTATGGGTGTGCACATATGTTTGTGTAACTGTGTGTCTGTTACGGTGTGTTACTGTGTGAGTGTGTTACTGTGTGCTACTGTGTGCGCGCTAGTGTGATACCATGTGTTACTGTGTGTGTGTCCAGCCGATATTGGCTGCCTGATCAGATCAGCTGTTTTTACTTTTCCAGTGCTTTATGGTTGATGAGGAAAGTCCTGCAGCTCCAGCTCTTATGAATGTGATGTTTTCATTGTTTGCTTTTTTATCATGAACATTAAAACAAAGTCAATAAAAATGGAATCAGTCAATATAATTTTTTTTACTTTTTAAAATCTGTGTTGCCATTTTCTCATCAGTTTTGCGTGATATGGGTGAAAAACGAAACTGCAGATCATTCGTGTGTGTGTGTGTGTTTGCTCTGTGGGAGTGAGTTTCTACTGTGTTCCACATGTTGATGTGATGAACTTCACTTTAACTACTTACTGAACAAACATCACTCAATATTTCTCTCTCTCTCTCTCTCTCTCTCTCTCTCTCTCTCTCTCTCTCTCTCTCTCTCTCTCTCTCTCTCTCTCTCTCTCTCATATTGTTGGTTTGTCTTTCCTCTCCTGTCTCATTTTTAATTGTTCATTAATTTTGTTCCCTCTCTCTCAGGTCATTTACTTCACAGAGATGCACAAGATCTTCAGTGATTTGACGGATCAGATCGATCAGGGCGGTCTGACGGATGAAGAGAGAGAACAGCAGAACGAGGACAAGCTGAACGAGTTGCGCGCTCTGTCCATTGTAGCAGACGACTGAGGGACGAACATTCTCTGTTTGCCATGGTTTCCTCTCACCCTTCACCCGGTGGGCTGGGTTAGTAGATTGTTGTCTCGTGTGTCTGATAGATGATGAACGGTTGAGTGGATTCACAGACTTTAACTTATTTATTTTATTTTGCAATTAATAACGAAATGAAATCAGTTCTTTGCCAGTTTATTAAGCGTCTCGTTCTGATCAGTCGTCAGTAATATTCACAGTCTAGATCTAATAACAGCAAACAGGACCTTTCCTCGGGCAAATCAGGCAACTGTTAGAAGAACTTTGGAGAACTTTATCGTTCCCTGTCCTTTTCCTCATGTCTTTGAAACTCGTTTCATCAGGAAAGTGAAGATTTCTGAAATGGAGAATCACTGGAGTTGTGCAGATACTTTATACTTCATAATACTAAATAACAGACGACTTTAATTGAAATGTTTTAATGTGCAAGAATAGTTCATTGATCATCAGCATTAGTGCATCTGAAGCCATTCTACTAAAAGCGACTCTCTCCACACCCCGTCATCATGAAGGTCACAGCGTCTCTGGTCGCCGAGATAAAGCCTGATTTAATACAGACGTGAAGTATTTACTGAATATTCGGTTTAGAGTATTTTCCAGCTGCTTGAAAGTTAATTAAACTAGGATGTCTGCAGAAGTTCCAGTTCATCAAAAATCTGTTAACCAGTACTTTAGCGCCCTCTACTGTCCACCAGACCTCTCAACCTCCTCAGAAACCGATACATCTATGTCTTCAGAGTAGAAATGATTGTATTGTTTTAACGTTTTAGCTTTTTAAAATATTATTTGAACTGTTTCTACTCATTCCTACAGCCATAACAGGTTTAAGTTCAGGACCAATCAAGTAAGCAAGTTCATCTTCAGCTTCATTTATGTCTAAAAATGTGAAAGAAAAAAAAAAAGAAGGAATAGTTCACAAGTGTTGTTCGCCAAAGTGAAGGCAAGTAATGACAATCGCCAAGTGTTTGGTTTTGCTTCTTGTTCATTAATGGTGGTTTGAAAACGTTTTTGAAATTGTTAGAACGTGCCTTTGTTCGACCTCGGGGTTTTACTGTGGCCTGATGAATGTGATGTTCTTGATTTGTCATTAAAGGGAATTCCACTGAATTTATATCATTTCTGCATTAAATTGCCCAGATGTTAAGTCATGCTGAGAAGTTTGGAAGTTGTTTTATTTAAACCTACTGAGCTTCTACACATCTTTTAATGGTAGTAAATATGGCAAAAAAATAATTTCTAATTTTATTTAACAATAAGGTACAATTTACCTTCCAAATCAACAGTGTCCTCGGCCCCAGGCAGCATTTTCAGAATTCTTCTTTTAAGCAACACATTCCACAAACATCTTATTTCATGCAGAAATGTAAAAAAAAAACTGTTTTTTAAACTAAGTTCTCCTTTAATAAAGTTAATATTCTTTTCTAATTTGCTTAAACCTTGGAACAGCAGCTTTCTGCTTCTTTTGTGTGTTTTACTTGTTGATTATAATCCCAGTTCTTTTAAACTTGAGATATTTGTATTGGTCATTTTATATCTGTCGTAAATCTCCGACAATAAATTGTTTGTTGAAAATATTAGAAATATGCTTCTTTTTTAATTTAGCAGAAATTCAGATTGTTCCCTAAAGAAGAAATGTGATTCTCAGTTTACCCTAACCAAGGTTAGAATACAGTTGCCTTTATTCAACACTTCAAGACGCACTGATGTAATGATTCTTCATTATTCGGCTTTATTCAGTTGCAACAAATGTAAAATCTGGTACAGCTTGACCTTAATTGCAGGAAGTCTGATAGTTCAGAATGTGCAGGTTTACTCCCCTGTATGTACAGCTTACAATGTCCACATTTACAGTTCACATGTTTTATAATACACAGCACATAAATTACACATAAAGACCCCAGTGTGTGTTAGCAGTTACCCATTGGCTAATGAATGACATTTTTATTGGGATGGTAACACTGGTTTTAAAAGCTGAAACACAAAGTGAAAAATTAGTGATAAGCACACTCTGCCCATCTAAGGTTGACCTCTATAATGCCTGGAGTGCAGTGGATGGAGCAGCAGCATCCAGGGAAACTTCGTTTTAGATCAAATTCAGGCAGAACAACCTAACGGCGGCTGAACAGGAGAATGGACGGGTTAAAGGCTGCGATCACATATCAAGGTTTATTGGTCAGTTTAACGTTTTGTATGTTCTTGCCTTGATGGGTCAGATTGAATGATTCATATCTGTTACCAATGAGAATGAACCTGCCACCTGAAACAACCCTCATGTGAAAGGCCTTGCAGTGCAAACCTCAGCTGCTCATGATCAGGGGAGGAGGTGGAGCTGAGTCAATAGTATCATTTTACAATGCTACGCAAGTGTAATTGCATTTGTAGTACCTTAATTTATGGCAAGACTGTGGTACTACAGTCCTGGAGCGTCGTGGTCCAGCAGATATTGGTGATTTCCCTGCTCGGAAACACCTGGTTCACCTAGTCAGTTAATTGTCAAGTTTAGTGAATGTGTTTGAGGAGGAGAACCATCAAACTGTTGTCCACTTATTTTGATTACAAGAAAAAAAGAGAAGAATGGTTTACCTACAGCCAAACAACAAAAATGCTTATGCAATATCTCCTCTTATACTTAAATTTGAGCTTTCAACTCGTGTGATTTCTAAGAGTTTAAAAGAATTTCTAGCGGTAGGTGATGGCTGCTGAGAAAGCGAGAGTTTTATCCATTGCTGAACGAGTTTCCTCCCTTCTTGTCTTTGCCTTGGTTAAATGCAAACTAACTATGAACGGATGTTGCCGCATGTAAGAATAGTTTGAGGGCCGTGGCTCTCGCTGGCCGCGTGTTTCCCTGGAGCTCTTTGCATAACAGCTCGTGAGGCGTGATCTGTTTTCAGGGCTGTATTTCCAGTTCAGCAGGAAGTTTCTACTGTTAGCTCTGCTAAAAACGCTGATGGAGGTCTGATGGGCGTTTCTAGGCGTTCGCTTTGCTGTACATCTGTGTGATCTGGTCGCTGAAGACTTTCCGCAGGTCCACCCGCCTGCTCTTGAGGGTCGGAGTGAGGAGACCGTTACTAACGCTGAACATCTCGGAGTGCAGATACAAATCCTTCACCTGACACAAACACAGGGATGAGATTTTAATATTCATTCATTCCTTTTCAGTAACCACTTGATCCTTACTAGGGTCACAGGGATCCTGGTGTCTACAGGCCCTGGGCAGGGCACCAGGCCACCACAGGACACACACACACATACACCATTCACTCACAAACTCAAACCTATGGTCAGTTTAGAATCCAATTCTCCTGACAGCATGTGTTTGGACTGTGGGAGAAACCCGGAGAACCCAGAGGAAACCAACGCAACCATGAGGAGAACACACACAAACACACACACACACACACAGGACCTGGATTCAAACCCTTGGGGCTGAGATTTTAATATAATACTTAAAACTCTGCATCCATTCAAGGAGGACACCAGCTTAATTAATCCTCCATTTATATACTAAACAGTATAATATCTGGACATGAGCAGCTTCCTAATGGGCTATAAATAGTAAATCAATCCTCTGAAAAATGTTCTGATATTGAGAATGCTGGCAGCACACATCCCACCTATCAAACACCAGTAATGTCCCTCTGAAGGACAGAAACAGAGAGATCATTTTAATCAACCAAACGCCCTGTTTTAGTTTAAATATATAAGATCTGAATAAGATGTTTGGTTTTAATGTGAAGTTTTCGGCAGTAGTGTCTGGACGGCGTTGTTTTTACGTGGGGTAAAGGGGGGTTTTACAACAGGACGTCTGTAATGTTTTTATTGACACTCTTGTCGCAGGGAAAAGCTGCAAGAGTCTTTACCAGCAGGGGAGAAGTCTATAAAAATACTGGGATTGCAGATTCAGATGGGATTGAAATTTGTAATAAGTACATCATCTCACCTCACCATTCGAAATGAACCCATCAAAACAACTTACTGGAATTTTTCTGCTATTAAAATTCATCGTACGTTTTGATCAGTTGGGCCTTTTACGTCTCACATAATTATAAACAAGCCTTTTAAACTCAGGCTTCCTTTATGGTTGCCTGCACTCGTTTCTTTACAATGAACTAGTAAACTACTGCAGCAATTTTATTTATTTATCTATGATTTATATCCGTCTCTCTTACTGACTGTAGCATTTTGTGTATATAGTATAGTGTATTTATTATATTTCGAGTATTTCTGGAGTGTTTTATTTGATAGATCATTCTTGTATTTGTCTGTGTGACTCTGCAGTCGTCGCATAAACAATTCTGATCTGGTTCTGAGGGTCTCAGGATAGATGGATAGATGGCATGGAGTTTTAGTTTATAATAAATGTCAATAGGCAGCCGTGTACTGTGCTATATAAACTGCCTCTAACCGAGTTGAGTCTGTGTTTTAAGGGTGTTGCGTGTTGTACCTGCTCAAATGACTTCAGCCCTGCCTCCTTCCCCACCGCCGCCATGTCCTGCAGCACCGCTTTCTTCACATCCTGAATGTAAAGAGGCCAACATGATTAGGTGTTAAAACGTGTAAAAGGCCACTGAAACGTGTAAAGTGACCATTAGTGTGAACAGCTCTCTGTATTTACATTCCCAGCATTTATCAGATGCTTTTATCCAAAGCAACTTCCATTCCCTAACTACAGGGGGCAGTCTCTCCCTGGAGCAACTTTAAGGGTCTTGTTCAGGAAACTCAGTGGTGGTATGCTGAAGGTAGGATTCGAACCCATGACCTCTTGGTCCAGAGGAAACCTCCCTAGTATTTAACCCATTTACTCAGGGGAAGCATCGGACAGTCAGGAACACAGCGCCCCCAGTGTGTGGGGACGGTACCTTGCTCAAGGGTACCTCAGTGGTGCCACTAACAGTTCTGGGATTCAAAACCACAATCTTCTGATCACAGGGGCAACAGCTTATCCATAAGGCCATCATTTCCATTTCTGGCAATTATCAGACGCTTTTATCCAAAGTGACTTCCATTCCCTAACTATAGGGGGCAGTCTCTGGAGCAACTTGGGGTTAAGGGTCTTGCTCAGTAACCCAGCGGTGGTGGTGAAGGTTAAATTTCAACTCATGACCGCTTGGTCCAGGGGCAACTCCCTAATCACTAGGCCACCAGCTGCCCCAACTAAACCAGAACACACACGACATTACAATTAATGCTGGATTTTTGCTCAGTCCATGTCTCATGAGTTCTTCATACAACTGGCATTTTCAAATGGGGTAAAAATGCAAGAGTGCACAGTGATATGAAAGCAGACAGCCTGAGATATGAGTGTATAGGTGCACTGCATGCATGCACACACTCTTCAGGGAACATATGATGCTAATAAAACTCACAGGATTCTGACAGAGCTCTTCATAAGATCCTACGAATCCTCTGTCTTTGGCCCAGCCGACAAACACCTCTGGGTCTGGAACCACAATACCTATCAGGTAAGACTGAAAACACACAGAAGGTGAATGGATGGTCAGATTAAAAAAGGCATGGCATTTGTCTTTACTGAATATATATCTGAATATATCAAGTGAGTGTATGTGTGTCCATCTATAGCTGTACCTGTAGACTGTCTCCGTGCACGAACACCTGCAGCACGGGCACGCAGCGCGTGTAGACGTTCTCGATCTTCTCCGGAGCGATGTACTCTCCCTGGGACAGTTTGAAAATGTGCTTTTTCCTGTCTATGATCTGCAGAGTCCCGTTCTAACAGAGCAGACGACAACTTTATATTAATTTGTGCATGTAAGTCTTATCTACAGTTATATTTTAGTTACTATTTGATGATGCCTCGCTACTAGGGATGATAATCATCAATATGGGCATCGTTTCATCCAATACATAAAATGTGGATAAAAAGCAAATGTACTGAAATGCACTGAAACAAAAATGAAACTATTGGGTAGTAACAGACAATGTTATTTTTCAATCGGCAGACGGCTGTTAAAAAAGATCACAGACTCACAGCTGAAGTCCTGGTGTGTGTGTTGGTGCGTGTGTGTGTGTGTAGAGGAGGAGTTTTTTTTTTTCTTTCGTCTGAATCGGTTGGGCTGTGTCCCCCTCTGGTGAAAATGAAAACTGTCCTAGTTTTACTGTATCTTGCTGTTAAATGTGTTACAATTTGTAAAAATTGCATTAATAATTAATATGAATATGAAAACGATTCCTTGATTTTCCCGTCAGAGTTAAGAAGTACGCATTACGACACAGTCAAGAGTTTCAGAATCCTTTCAATTCAGTAAGGAAAAGCAATTTTCCACCGATAATACTGTGTGTGTATTTAGCTTCATGTTTATCAAAGTGTCTTCGGTGGTTTATAGAACAAGGTTTTCCTAAATCGGATTTGATAGTTTTCTTTTGCAACTATTAAAAGCATTTATTGAATTTCCTATGACCAAAATTAGGTTAAAACACCTGACAGGTTTGAAAGTTCTGACATCACAAGGGGAATAAAATGTGGGGTTTGGTATTCCAGACAAAGAAAATGTGCACTGGATTAAAAGCAGTGGGAAAAGTGACGTGTCCCCGAACTTTTGACTGGAGGTGCATATACAGCAGTTAACCCAATAACCCACTGCTCCACTCACCGGCAGCCACTGTCCCACGTCTCCAGTGTGCAGCCAGCCGTCGCCGTCCAGAGTCTCCGCTGTCCTCTCATCATCGTGAAGGTAACCCCGAAACACACTGGGTCCCTGAATACAGATCTGACCCAAACACAAACATAAACAGTATAGAAATACATGACTTGTGCATGTTTAGCTCTTAAACTGATAGTCATTGTGATAAAAAATAATCCAGTCCTTACCTCTCCCTGACTGTTCTTTGCATAGTAATTCATTTCTGGAATGTCAGTCAGCTTCACTCTGGCACAAGGAAGAGGAGCTCCAACGTGACCTGAAACACATCAGCCTCAAACACATCAGCCTCAAACACATCAGCCTCAAAAACATCAGCCTCAAAAACATCAGCCTCAAACACATCAGCCTCAAACATACAGCCTCAAAAACATCAGCCTCAAACATACAGCCCCAAACACATCAGCCTCAAACACATCAGCCCCAAACATACAGCCTCAAAAACATCAGCCTCAAACATACAGCCTCAAACATACAGCCTCAAACACATCAGCCTCAAACATACAACCTCAAACAGCCGCAAACACAATCAGCCGCAAACACAGAGCCTCAAACACATCAGCCTCAAACACAACAGCCTCAAACACTTGTGGGACCAATGAAGGTGTATCTTATCTGATCTTATCTTATATTACAATATTCCTGGCAAAAATGAGATTTTGATGTTACCTGCGCTCCAGTCTCCAGGCATCGAGAAGGTGCAGCCAGCCGTGCACTCAGTCTGACCGTAGCCCTCAAAAATCTGCACACAAGCAACCAGAAGCACATTTATAAAGACTACACTATTACTTTATAACTCTCTATACTTCCACACAGACCCATACACCCTTTCCTGCAGTCTACTTCAGACATACACACACACACGCAAAGTATTACTGCACTATTAACTTTTCATATATACCACAGAAGGCTATAGTATACAAATGATCTTCTAACCAATAACACTGCGCGGTGATCATCTGACCAATCATAGATCAGGGTCTCTGTGGGTGTTGAAGTAGTGGAACAAAAGTAAACTAATTTAATCAGAATAATGCAGGCCTGTCTTTAACCATGCGGCATTACTGATTCACCAGGGCATTTCTGAACATTACCAGGCACAACACAATAACATTAAGTAACTCTGAAAGATAAAATAAGATAAGAAAAGAAAGAACTTTATCCAGAGGGAGATTCTTTTGTCATGAACATGCTCAAGGTAGCAAGAGGAACAAAAGGAATAAAGATATACAGTAAGGATTTAAAAGAACCGAACAGTAGAATAGTGCAAATATTATATCAAATAACTCTAACAAAGTAATATATAACAATATCAGATAACATATAACTATTAGTGCAGGTAATTCTGGAGTCACAATATTAGTATCTTGTCTGTATGCAGGCCTCTGAAATGATATATGCTCTCACCAGGCAGCCGAGTGTGGCTCTAAGGAAGGAGAGGACGGTGGGAGAGATGGGAGCGGACGCGGTCAGGATGAACCGTAGATTACCACCTAGACTGGCCTGTGGTGAGAGAGACAGAGAGAAAGAGAGAGAGAGAGAGACCGAGACAGACAGAGAGAAAGACAGAAAGAGAGAGAGAGAGAGAGAGAGAGAGAGAGAGAGAGAGAGAGAGAGAGAGAGAGACCGAGACAGACAGAGAGAAAGACAGAAAGAGAGAGAGAGAGAGAAAGACAGAGAGAGAGAGAGAAAGAGAGAGAAGCAAAAGAAATTGCTTAATTATAGCACAGAATAATCATAAACTCATTTCCAAACAAGACTTTTGGCAAGATGCTCAATAGACCTTTAGAGTGATGTATGATAAATAGTTTTTAGTGTCTGTGTATGTGTGTGTGTGTGTGTGTGAGTGAGTGAGTGAGTGAGTGAGTGAGTGAGTGAGTGAGTGAGTGAGTGAGTGAGTGAGTGATAGAGAGAGACCTGTATCTTGTTGAAGACCAGTCTGTCCCACACACTGTTGTTTCTGACTATTCCACTACTCAGCTCAGCCTGTTTCCTCCTCACAGCGTAGTGCAGGACCATCCTCCGCCAAGGAGACGTCACTGAGCCCAGGATCTACACACACACACACACACACACACACACACACACACACACACACACACACACACATTACTATAAAACAAAGTGAGAACCCTGTGCATCGCCATATCAGTTACTAAACCATGATCATCCAATATCAGTCATGTCCAGCCATGCTGAGTTTCTATCTCCTTCTGTTCCTGGGTTCTGTGTTCATTCTGACAGATTACTGACCTTGTCGTAGATGCGGTTGAGTAAACGCGGAACCACAGGGAAGAAGGTGGGTTTGAGGGTCTTGATGTCATCCATTAACAGAGAGATGTCTCCCTGGTAGAAGCCCACTCTCGCTCCGTGGCAGAACATGGACACCTAATAACAGAGAGAAAAAATAATTAAAGGAACAATTCCATAAAAAATATACAAACGTCTCCAACACAGTCAAGCCAAGACATAGTTCAGGCTTCAAGACAGCCAGTCAAAAGTCTGGACACACCTTCTCATTCAACGAGTTCCTTTGTTTTTATTATCGGCTACATTGTAGATTAATACTGAAAACATCACCTGTTGCTCTGATGCAGCTTTGCACACTCAGATTCATGAGGAATCGACCTGAAATGGTGTTTAATTAACAGGAGTTTCTTCATCAAGAGTTCATTAGTGGAGTTTCTCTCCTTCTTAATGTGTT
>JBBPDC010081116.1:0-10305 GCA_037974485.1 Hemigrammopetersius urotaenia
TTAAATCGTAATTAAACCAAAGAAAAAGAGCCTTTCCAGAACTTTGTCTGCCGAAGCTTGTTCAGCTCCACCCCTCACTCCCCAATAATCTCATTATTAACCTTTAGTGCCCTCAGAGGGAGAACTTTAATCCATGCAGCCCTAATCAGTACACTGCTTCTTTTAAAAACTTTTGCATTTTAAATTAATACAGAGAGCTGACCAAAAGCTTTAAATTAACAAGTTTTAATTGTGTCACATCTATAATGATATCAATGTGATACGGAGTAATTAAGCTTTTTTGGCAGGGTTTATGGTGGCCGTGAAAGCGATGGCTAGTCTATTTTGGTAATCAGATTCTGAAAGCCAAACTCTTTGCTGTGGCACTCCACCCCTGCTAACTCAAACACACACACTAAGGCGTTTTCACACTTGGCCTGGCTGCATTTGCCACAGGTCTTCTCAGACTGATGGCTTCTTTAGAGCACTCCTCAAACACAAACAAACATCTTCTCAAGGTGGTCTTCGTACTGTTTATGATGTTTTGTGGTCTGATTTATGTAAATCAAGAATGTTAGGGGTTGCCGTACAAGACATCAGATTTGTATTAATTACAAAAGAACACAAATATTTAGTGCAGAAATATTTAATTTTATAATGTCCCTCAACATGAATGATTAATTGACTGATATTAGGTTTACATAAGAAAACAAATCTGAAAAACTTTGCTCAAGTATTTCAAGCCCTGGTCTATGGACGCTCCAAGTTTACACACATGAAAATCATTAAGGAGGCCATGGTTAAGATTCTACCGCTAAACACGTTCTAGAAAAAAGACCATCTTCATTCCAGTGCCGGAACTGTTCATTTAAATTAAAAGGAACACGGTGAAAATGGAGGTCAGTGAAAACTGATGGTTCAATTAATAAATAAATAGCTTGGATTAAGACAGTCCCTCAGAATTCAGCAAGAGAGGGACTCCAACATGTTGTGGAAGCCACAGAATTGGCTGAGACTGGAATGGAGGTGCCTCGGTCAACCATCTTCAAATCTCTGAAGAAACAACACATCAATGCATGCCTGGAGAGTTTAAATGTGGGATAAGGATTTATGGTCAAATTGATACTTTTTGGCAAATACTAGAAACACTAGGTGTGGCGCAAACCAAACACTGTCCTCATCAACAAACACTATTCCAGCAGTGAAGTATGGTGGTGGTAGCAACCTGTAATGGAGATGACTATGGACACAGAATCTGGTTACAAAATACAGGAAGACACCTGAAAAAACTAAAGCTTACTTTAGAGCAAGACAAGAGCTGTTGAACAAAACCTGAACAGCCTGAAGTCAACCTATCAGGAAGAATGGATCTGACCAGATCTGATCTGACTGGTATGTATATGTGTCATAATCCATACAAGTTAATTGACTTTTAATGCTGTTAAAAGAGAATGCAAGTTTATTAGAGAATGGCAGTGAAAGTGAAACCGTGTCCTCTAATCAAAAAGACCACAGCGCTGTCATTAAACCAGTTCATTTGAATTAATCTATTCAAATGTACATTCTTAATGAATCACTTTAATAAATGCTAGACACAGTGTTCATAAAACTGTGCAAGGCAGGTTCTCCACAAGGGACAAATGTTAGCACTCACATTGTTTTTGTGGGTGTCTTTGAAAGTCAGAACACCTACACAAGCAACATCACGAATACAAGTGTTTGTAGCTACAAATACAAAATTGTTTGTTTACGTTAACTCAATTAATTGTCAAAATAAAATACTCAAAAGTGACAGCCCTTATCTGAATATCATGCAACATGATGTGCTTCATTAACAAGTACTAGGGTGTTATGATATGCCCAATTCATGCATCAGCCGTCATTAGCAGAGCATTCGATTGCCCTGAGTATGTACTGAGAGTCTTCTGACCATTACCTTGCACTTGTGTCTGGTAGACCACGAAGTATTTGTCATTCCCACAGCTCTCAAAGTCCTCTCCGGCACAGTGATGAAGGCACAGCTCCTCTTCCTCTGGCTCGTGCAGGTTGAAGAAAGTGGTAGGAAAGCCGCAATGGCATTTATCTCCAGCTAAGACCGCCAGAGAGAATTCCTGCAGGGAGTGGGACGCCATATAAAGTACCATAAATTAGAGGTTTAAACCACATCCAGAAGTCTGATCCACCTTAATGAAGAGCTGGATGTGGTTTGAGACGGCTAAACACCTTTTGTGGCCGTATTTACAAAAAAGATTGGTAGATTATTCACATCAAGTGATGTTTGAAGCTTAGCTCCAGTCATAAACGGAACAATATAAATTTGGGCAACAAACATTTTTTGACTGATCGACCACATCTGGTGTCGCTGGACAAATCATGTTTTAGGTGAATCTATTTTTTGCCGCTTGCCAAGTGCAAGTAATCGCACATGCTAATTGTTTACCAACTTTTATTTTTACTCATTACTAATTTGACTAATGACATTAGAATACACTTATAGAGCGAACTATTTAAATATATAAACACTGCAGTAGTGTGTGTATGTGTCTTTATACTGTATATATCTATTTAAAAAATGTTTTTAGAAATTAAAATATATTCAGTCATTGGTAATTATATGGTATGATTTCGTAAATATTACATGGACAAAAGTAATGGGACACGAGACCCCCGTGAAAACTTTAAGGACACCGCATTCAGATACCTAGACTTTCATATGTAGTTGGCCCTCCTATCTATATATATATATATGTAGCAAATACACTGCTACAGTTTTTTTCTCTCTAGCGTTCTTAGTTAACTTTATTTTTCCTGAATGTACACTTACATTCAGACACACATGCGTACCTTCTCCGTGCACATGTCCACACACTTGTCTACAGACATGTTCTGAATGACGGCGCCAACAGGAAGTGCTAGAGTGACGTTGTCCGGCTTCTTGAAACAGCCTTTAAAGATGGCGCTCCCATCTGTAAAACAAAGCATCATATTTACTCTTTAACCCCCATCTCAACTCAAACTGACCCAGAGAGGGTTTTGGCTGGCAGCCTAATCTCAGTCTAGGAGTGACACTGACCATTGGTACTATATCAGTGTCACCGCTGTCAAGTTTTTCATTAGATGGTCATGAATAGGTTAGAGGTGGCTGATAAAGTTCATGTGTTGTGTATTTATATAGTACATTATCATACACAAAAGGTCTTTCAATGCAAGACATAGAAAACAAAATGAAATAGAATAAAGTAGCCTAAGATAATGGGAGAAAAGAAATAAAAGAATACATAAAAGAAAATTGTATGTGAAATATAATTGCTGATAATAGTGCAGTTTTAACACATTTGTAAAGCTTCAGCTGGTGCAGCTGTGATACTGATGGACAGTTTGTTACAGTAGCGAGCAGCAGAGCAACTAAACACCATTTTAGAATGATTCAGCTCTTTTCACCACTACCTGAACAGCCCCTGCAGGTCTAAGAGACCTACCAGAGTTATACACTTCAAACACATCAGACATGTATTTAGGGCCCAAACCATTGAGTGACTTGTACACAATGAGTGACGCTTTGAAATCATGTGATCTCTTTTTATGAATTTGGTTGGAATTCTAGCAGCAGCATTTTGAATGAGCTGCAGCCAGTTAATAGACTTTTGGTGAATCCCAGTCAGTAGACCATTGCAACCCTACAGGAAACAGAGGTAAGGTCTTGGTTTGACACAAAGTTCATCTTCGGCTGTTTGTAAGGTATCAAAATGATGACTTTGTTACAGCTTCGATATGATCACCAAAACTAAAGTCTCCATCCATGATCACACCAAGGTGTTTACATGGGTGGATGTCGTAAAGTGCTCTAGGTTCCAGGTGGGCACTAAAAAAGATCTTCCAAACAGGATAATCTGCTTGGAAAGTGAGTGGAAGCACAAGGTGGTGTTTCTAATAAAGTGTCCAGTGAGTGGAAGCACAAGGTGGTGTTTCTAATAAAGTGTCCAGTGAGTGGAAGCACAAGGTGGTGTTTCCAATAAAGTGTCCAGTGAGTGGAAGCACAAGGTGGTGTTTCCAATAAAGTGTCCAGTGAGTGAAACACAAGGTGGTGTTTCTAATAAAGTGTCCAGTGAGTGGACACACAAGGTAGGTGTTTCCAATAAAGTGGCCAGTGAGTGGACATAGGAGCTTCACTGTAACTAAATGAACATTAAGTAAAAAAAAAGCTGCAATTGCAGCACAACTGCTTGGAGGAAGCGGCTACTGTGGGTCCTGCTGATGCACATGCAGTTTGTCACATGAAGACTTACCCAGGGGTCACTAGAGGATAAGGTCTCATGTGAGACATATTCCTATTTCTCACACTGAGGAAACAAGAAAGGATCTTGGCACACACACCAACACACACACACACACACACACGCACGCATGCACTCATGCAAGCTCCCTAACAAGTTCCAATGAGCTGATTTGTACGGATCATCGCAGGAGGGCCGGCAGTAGAGCATAGTTAAAGTGCCCACACCACGGAGAACAAAACTGTCCATTAATTGTTTATTATTGAATGAAAGGACTGTCTGTTAAAAGTAATTAATGCTGAGGAATACAACTTGCCTAATACTTCTGCACACACTGTGTGTAGAAATTAAGCTGTTTAGCATTTATTGTTTTTGTGATGTCACAAAAACCATCGGAGCAGAATTGCTACATTTCAGTTGAATGTAGAGCAGCCAAACAGATGATATTTACAAAAGCAAGTAACAAAATGTTTATCCTTTTGGTAAGTAAAACCATAGAAATATCAAAAGTGGACCTCAGGAAGACAACAAGGGAGGAAATTGGCCCTTTAATGCATGCGATTATGCAGGAGAGGTTCTCACATCGGCGGGCTGATTCCTGGCTCAGCTCCAGCCTGTAGATGGACAGGCGATTGGCTCCTCCACACAGGTTGCTCTTCTCCCCCTTGCACTCCATGTTGCACTCTGCCTCCGACACGTTCGTCGCCTGGATCTTGTGGCCACAGTAACACTCCGCCCCGAACTCCAACCCGGCATACATATAGCCCCTAAAAACAGCCAGAACGGGAATTTTATTCACCTTTTTTATTGAAGTCAACACAGCAACGGATTCCACAGAGGGTGCGGTTCATACACTACATGGACAAAGGTGTTGGAGCACTCTTGTTCTTGCGCTAGGCTCCTTACTTCTTAAGGCTTAAGCATAATGCTTCTGACTTTGCGTACACAGCGTTTGGGGAAGAACCTTTTCTATTCCAGCACGACTGTGCCCCAGTTCAGAGCAGAAGAACATGTCTGGCCCTGACCTCAACCCCATTGGGATGAACTGGAACGGAGATTGTGATCCAGACCTTCTCGTCCAATATCAGTGTCTGACCTCATAAATGCTACAGAATGAATGGAGACAAATTCCCACAGAAACTCCAGAATCTTGTGGAAAGTCTTCCAAGAAGAGTGGAAGGTTATAGCTGCAAAGTTGGACTGACTCCATATTAAAGTCTATGGATTAGAATGCAATGTGATTAAAGTCCCTGTTGGTGGAATGGTTCCGCGTCCCAATACTTTTGTCCATGTAGTGTCTATTAAAACGTACAGTTTTGAGCTTTTTCATAAATGCCGCTCCAGAATTACGGTAAAATTCATTAAACTGAGACCAAACCCGCTCTCTAAAGATGTAAACAAAGCCTATCAAACACTGGAAAATCTGGTGGAATTGCCCTTTAAGGACAAGCCGATTCTCTAAACTTCAGAGCCTTCCTGATGTTCCCAGGGGTCTCTCAGTACCACAGTCAACAGACACATCTAAGAGCTTCCTGTTCCTCACCGCAGCTTCACAGTAACACTGTGTTGGAAAGGAAATGCTCACGAAACCTCTCACTAACGTGCTGACACAGTTTTGCAAGGTCAGCTATGAGACAACACCCAACTCTTTCTGAGGTTCAGACCACCTCCGGTTCAGGCCTTGCTGGTGCCCTTTGATAAGCGCCTGCGTTTTTTACGTTCTTCTGCTGCAGGTGCTGCTGCTGGTTTTCCTGCTTGCCGGTTGTTAAATAAGTAACAGTTGAGCATGTGGCCCCCAAAAATGCACAGTAGTGGTTGCTGAGGCCTCCACTTTCAGCCTGTCCCATGAGCAGGGGCTCCGTAGTCCCTAATACGTAGACACAACGTAACTGTGCTAGTGACCCAGTCTGTTCTCCTGTGGACACACTCTCGTTCTGATTGGCAAGAGCCCACCTAACAAATATGCCACCATCCTTTGGATTATGAGTTTTGAGATCCTTTAAATGGCCTAAGGTTTGGTAGGAGACATCTCAGAACAGAGAGAGAGAGAGACTCGGACAGACGGAGACAGAATAGAAAAGAATCCGAGAGAAAGAGAAGGAGAGAGAAAGAAAAGACAGAGAGAGATAGAACAGGGAACAGAGAAAGAGAAAGAGAGACACAGGCCAGCGTAGACAGAACAGGGAGGGAGACAGAGGACAGAGAGAGAGAGAGAAACGTTTATTTCGCTGGATTTTCTTTAGGGTCTCGCGGCGCTGTGTTTCAGTGATGGATGAGTGTGAGTCGTGTGTGTGAACCGCTGTGTGTCATCTGAAGGAAACTGTAGCGCATGAGGAACTTGCCCTCTGGTCAGAAATGAATTAAACTGGTATTAAGTAAATAAGCATAAACTAGAGAATCTCCTTATCGTAATGCGCGTTAAATGAGTCAACACACAGTGTGTGTGTGTGTGTGTGTGTGTGTGTGTGTGTATGTGCATGCATGTGTGTACATGCGTGTGTGTGTGTATGCGTGCATGCGTGTGTGTGCATGTGCGTGTGTGTGTATGTGCGTGCGTCTATGCGCGCGTGTGTGTGTATATGCGTGTGTGCATGTGCGTGTGTGTGTGTATGTGTGTGTGTGTGTGTGTGTGGTGCACAAGTTGAAGCACTGGAGCTCAAAGTTGCCAAACCTCTCGGCGCAGTTGTCCTGGCAACGGAAGACAGTCATTTTTTTGTAGTCGAAGAATGACACCCCCCGAAGCGCCCTCTTCTGCGTGTTGTCGACGTAGCAGCCGAAGTACTTCGCTACATTGAAAGAGAGAAGGAGACATGGTGGAGGATGGAGGGGGAAGGAGGGGAGAGAAATGGAAGTGAAACCGTTAAAGCAGTTCATCAAGACTTCAAAAATAATGAATTCAAACTTCTCTTTAAAATAACAAGACATTTCCTGAGTTCAGTTTTACAAACGCCAGGCCAGCCTGGTTCCCTGATCAACTTAAAGGGACAGTCTAAACTGACCAGTGCATACATTGTTACATCAGCTGTAATCATGACTACTGTCCTCCTCTAGGGGCGCTCCAACAGTCTCTACATTTTAAAGTCTAAGAAACCTTCTGATGATGTATGTTAAAGGTGGGAGGACGTTTCTTCCAGCTTGATGGCTAATGTACAATGAGAATTGTGAATTGGGGGGCGGGGTTGGACAGTGCTATGTTCATAGCCTCTAAATGCAGAGCCAAACGCCACAGAAAATCCTTCCTACCTTTGGCAATAAGACTGTATAACTCTTACTCGCTCTCTGGGTGATCATTAATGTAATTTGGTTCTCACTCGGATCCTGCAATATTAATCGTCTGCTTTTTATGTACTGATCTGTGTGTTATTGAATGTTTCCTCACCCCGTCACCTGCTGCTATATCTCTTTTTATTCATGGCACAAACATGAAGTCACTTTTCATAACCACTTGTACTAACAATGACTAATGACTTTGTGGTCATCAAGTTCACAGGGCCACTCACAACATCCTATACAACAGCCCATAATTTAGCTCGCCACACAATAAAATCGGGTGTTTCTTAAAGATGAAACAGCTGGTTGTGGACTAACTTGAAGACCCCGCATCCGTTTGGAGAAGCGCTTTATAATGCTTGGATGCCCTCTAGTGGACAAATCGTGCAACTGCATTCTAGACTTGCCTTTGAAAAGCTATCACTTCCTCAACAGGTAATTATTTCAAGTTCAAGGAGGAGCAACAGGAACTGGTCATCTTATGTCTGTCATTAGCAGCCACTTCGGAGCCTTTCAGCAAGCCAGCTCTCCAGCAGTAATCTAATGATACACCACTATTTCCTACATCCGTCTCATTTCTCATCGAAACATACACACACACACACACACACATACTTACATACAATCACACACTTATATATGACATCCATCTGTGCCATGTCATATCAGGTCTCTCCATTAGTCTTTAATGCCTTTTCTAATAGCTGGCTAAGAGGAGTGGTGGATTCTATTATACACGCGCTAAACTGAAGCATTATGATAATTGCAATTGTCTAAAAAGCACAGAATGGCCCAGTATCCGGTGCGGGAAGGTAATCGTATTGCAGTCCAGTAATCTGCTTTATATACAGGCAAAGCTCTGATTCCCCTCAGCGCTGCATTTATTTGAAGCAGCTGAAGGCCTACTTTGGATGAAAAAATGGGTCGGGGGAAGATATAGAGGAGTGTTGGTGGTATCTTAGCATCCTGAGACGAAAGGGATAAGTTCAGGAGGGGTGGTGGTATCCACTCCTCGGCCACAGGGGTACTGCTGGATCGACATCTGAGAACATGGCTATACCCGAGTTTATACATTTAGTGTCAGTTTGTGGTGAAGGCCAAGGGTGTGGTCTTGACCAGAGACCTGGGCAGTGGCCCAAGTCGACCATGAGGAGTGTGTGGTGGTGTCGTAATGTCGAGAGGAATTGGTCCAAGCAGTACAGCCTCGAATCAAGAAAAGAGAGGAGACACAAACCAGAAGACATGAATTCTTGCCCAAGAGGTCACGAGTTCTAGCCTGGCTGGTGGAGCAAGTGCTGCTATGGTGTTTGGTGAGGTCAAGAGAAGTGGGCTGTGGTACAAAGACAAACAGTTGGTGTGAGTGGCCTTGATTTGAAGCTATAAAGGGATTAGAACTATAGTAAATAGTAAATAGTAACATTTTTTTCATAAATTTTTTTTATGCATCCCCAGCACATCATCCGAGTGCATATTCATTACACGCATCACATGCTAACCTACTATTTCTGGCCAATAAATAAATATATATTTATATATTATATATATTTAAAAAATCATAGTACTCACGATACACATCGTAATATTTAAACAAGGACAACATGTGCAAGCAAATATTGCATAAAAAATGAACTGAACTTGTTTGCATGTTCTGTTATATGCAGAGCTTCATGAAGATGCTCTTTCCAGCATCAAAGCGTGCGTCAGCCCCTTCCGCGTTCTCGTTGGTTGACAGCATCGTCTCTCATGACGGTAGTCATGAACTGTCTTTTAAACCGTTACTATGGTTTTTAATAACATATTTGAACTTTTTGAGGTTTGTTTAAATATGCTGGATGCAAGTGCGCGCCAGTGCCGATCGGCGAGACATAGCCTCCATTTTCTGTTGGCTATATTAGCCTTGCAAACTTCAGACACCATGTCTTGGCTGATCGACTATATTTAGGCTAAAGGGAAAACTGTGTCTTTTGCGGGAGGCTTCGTGGAACGCTGCCTGGAGATCTCTCATAGTACCATCGCATTAGGAGGTCATTCTCTATGCACTCCCTACTGACCCCTTGAAATTATGCATTATAATGACATCATCCATTACTGTAAATTATATATGTATATATATATATATTCCAGCACAATGCGAAGCTTACATTTGGAGCAGGACCCCACAAATGGACTACACCACCTCACCTCTGTTGGGTTTTGCGGTCAGATAGAGGGAACATGACTGCTTGTCTTCGGCACAAGTCGTACACATCACTTAACAGCACTGTGGAGCACTGAAATGCTCCAGTGGCCCAGTTGTACCACTTTGCTTTGGATCATATATGGGGCTTGGCAGGCAGAAGCAGAGCCGTGAATTACGCTCCCAGCCTCAGGGTAACAGAACATTTCTGACTATTAATAGCGACTGGGAGTGTGAATTAAAGTGGCTAGCTTCCACATTATTCAGTACAGAATGTCAGTGGAAGTAAAAGGGGATTGATTCCGTGTGAAAAGAGAGGAATTTGGAGATGGACATCGGTGAATATTTTAACTGCTTTTCGGTCAATGATGTAGCTCTTCATGTTTTTATCAGCTTTAATTAAAAAACATATTTAAGGCTGTTTCTTGCTAGAAGAAGCAGCTTCTGCAGAATGTTTCCAAGTCATTAGGGGCAATGTGAGCGTTTATATATAACACAGATCAGCAGCTCAAAATCAGTCGAGATCAGCTTCTGTGTGTTCTGTAGTGTTTTTCATGCTGATCTCAGATCTGTGTGTAGTGTCTCCTGCAGGTACAGTGTTTGTGA
>JBBPDC010081155.1:0-10303 GCA_037974485.1 Hemigrammopetersius urotaenia
CATCTTATCGTGCCCTCTGCTCGCCTTGTCACTATGGGACACCGTGCTTTTAGTCGCTCTGCTCCCCGGCTATGGAATTTAGAATCACTTCCCTTATTCAAAAGTAATCTCAAAACCCATCTTTTCAGATAATTATTATTATTAAAGGTACAAGGAGCCCAGATAAAGGTATTCCAACCACTCAGCATTCAGAACCACCAGTATACTGATCACCGCCTGATCATCTGGAATCATCTACACCTGTTTCTTCACTATGCTATGTTTAAATGATTCATATGCAGGACCAACAAAAAACATTTCTTTTTAACTGGTCAGGTTCAGGGACTGGACTGAAAATGAGAGTCTTTGAATGTCCTTCAGGAAGCCTCGCTCAACTGTTTAAATTTTAACAAAGTGTTTCCCTGTAATAAATTTAATGGTATTTTAACAAGCATTGCAAACTAATCACAAACATATCAGAATTCATATCAATGTGATAATAAACAAACAACAAACAATAGAAAGTCATGTTTCTATTAGCTAAAAAGGGCAAAAATACAAAAAAATGTATTGTAATTTTATCAGGAATTATTTTCTGACTCATATCTCACTGAGATGAGTGGAGAAACCGTGAGGAAAGAACAGATTCTCAACAAGAATCTTATTACGATCGGAATGTGATGGAAATTATTGTTGTCTCCACCATCTAGCTGTAAAAATTTAAATAAAAGATTTTTTGGAAGTAGAATATGAAGAAATTAGGCTGGGCTCAAGATTTTAGCACATTGCTGTATGAGTCAGCTGGAGAGCCACAGCCATTGTGGACTCTTCCCTTAATGGACGCTGAAGGAGGCCTTGCACGCTGGGCCAAAGTGCGGACACCCACGCTTGCGGTCAGCATAATCACGTTTCATTGTGAAACGTTAGAGCTCCGCAGAGATTACAAGGCTAGAAGGCCATTAAACTGTCAGTAGCCTATCGATCTGAAAGGAACAGGAAGATAATGTGTGAATATCTGACACTGTCCGCAAAAAAAGCTGCTCGGAAACTGTCCAGGCCAGGGAACAAGCTGTCCACTCAGAACCAGGGCTATTTTTACAGGCCCTGTATGTTTGGCTATTTAATTATAGATCCTGATTTGGTCTCCAAGCAGTAAAATCGGGGCTTTAATCTTCAAAGATTTTTGTGCATCCAAAAGCATCAATAATCGCTTACTGTGGTCAATATTAACTCCTGATTCTGCTTTGCCCCATGTGCCTCGCCTCGTTCAACTCACTCTGTCTGCCTCACCTTGTCATCCATGCCACATACGCCTCGCCAGGTCCGCTTTGTCCCATCCACCTCGCACCATCCCCCACTTCCAGTCTGCCCCGTCCCGACCTTTCTACCTCACATCCCCCCTTGCCTTGTCTCTGTGTGCTGAGTCAAACTGATGCTGTGTGAAATATCCTTGGGTTTGAGGATGGTGATGCCAAGATAAAAGTACTGTAAATTATGGATTATATTAGTTCCCTTTAAAGCTAAAATCAGGATCCTGGCAGAGCCAAGGCAGGGATGCAGATGTAGAAGAAAGGCAATAAAATATTCTCCAACTTTCTTTTATCCTATAAATTACAATAAACTAAAATAAACTAAAACAATAAACACAATAAAAAATAAATTCAAGTTCTTACAATTGAATATCTAGTTCAGGTACTATTCCACCCCCTTGAAATCCCCCACAAGACACTCTCCCTATGGTTCTTGGTCCTCTCTGAGAGGTCTTGGTTCCTTCTGATGTTTCTTTGTTCCTCACAAAGATTCTTAGCTCCTACCAAAGTTTCTTCCTGAGGTTCATTGGTTCTTCCTGGGTTTTCTTGGTTCCTCCCAAGGTGTCTTGGTTCCACCTGAGGTTTCTTGATTTCTCCCAAGGTAGGGGAGACACCTCAGTTACCACTGACTGTACTTGTTTTAATATTTTAATTACTTGACGCACTAGTTGTTTTAATAACGCTGTACACTAACAAACAAATGCACACGTTTTAAACCAAAAGGAAAAACCCATACAAATACAAACATTTGGTTATCTATAACTGTAATCAGAATCAGAACACATTATTGATGCTGGAGGAATTTTACCTAAATATGTATTTATATTGGAATATATTGAAATATTAAACTAAATAAAAGACTTAGTAACCCAATTCTTAGCAGAACCTTGCTAAAGTGAAAGTGCCCATAAGTAAACAGCCGTCTCCTGCTGTGACCTTTGGAAAGGTTATGATCAAGTGTCTGAATGACGGCATCATACTTCCCTCAACTTCTGCTCTGAACTCTCTGGTCTCCTGAGGGACCTGTCCAGCATTTAGCTCCACTTGTGGCCCGGGAGAAGAGCCTGACATGGCCTTCGCTAAGCAACATCTGTCAGAGTGACTCTGACAGCCTGACAGACACATATCGACTGAGGAGAGGAGCTCCAGCATCTCCAGAACCTCAGAGATCAGGGCTTGAACAGCTCTGTCACACCTCCACGTACTCAGGAGGGTTGATCATGATCCTTATCTCCAATATGTGTCCACACACATACACAAACAAACACAAAATCAGGGCTAATATTTCACCATCTAGTTGTTTACATTTAAATATCTAATCATTTTCTACAGCACAAAACTGACAAAACTTAACTACACTCCCTTTTACTGTGAACGTTTTTTTCAAACTCACAGCTTACATTTACAATTAATAGTATAAATAATTTATAAATGATGAATTATACATTTTAAATACTGAACAATGCAGGGAAAATGCTGAATATTTCTTAATGGATATTGAATAACTCATAGTAGGTTCTGAATATTTCATAGCAGATTCTGAATAATTCAAAATAGATGTTAAATAATTTATACTGAATAATTTGTGGATGATACTTTGATAAAATCTGTAAATCTTTCCTCGGTTCACTGAGGAGTATCAGGAGTTTCTGAAGAGTCAGGAGGATCTAATAACAGTTGCAATAAAACTCTGCAGGAGAACCAGCAGGAGCTCAATTAACAGAACCAACACAGTAGTCCTGGTTCTAAAATCTGATACCTGTTTGAAGCCTCATGTAATGCTCACTACTAGACATGACTGCAGACATGAACAGAATTCTTAATTAATGCACAGTTTATGTATGTATGTACTAACCCGATTCCAAAAAAGTTGGGACACTGTACAAATTGTGAATAAAATCTGAATGCAATGATGTGGATGTCAATATTTTATTCAATACAGAACATAGATGCAATGTCAAAGGTTTAAACTGAGAAAAGGTATCATTATAAGGGAAATATGCTGATTTCAAATTTCATGGCATCAACACATTTCAAGTTGGGACAAGGCCATGTTTACCACTGTGAGGCATCCCCTCTTCTTTTTACAACAGTCTGCAAACGTCTGGGGACTGAGGAGACAAGTTGCTCAAGTTTAGGAATAGGAATGTTGTCCGATTCTTGTCTTATACAGGCTTCTAGCTGCTCAACTGTCTTAGGTCTTCTTTGTTGCATCTTCCTCTTTATGATGTGCCAGATGTTTTCTATGTGTGAAAGGTCTGGACTGCAGGCTGGCCACTTCAGTACCTAAATCCTTCTTCTACACAGCTAGGATGTTGTAACTGATGCAGTATGTGGTCTTGCATTGTCGTGTTGGAAAATGCAAGGCCTTCCATGAAAGAGACGACGTCTGGATAGGAGCATATGTTGTTCTTGAACTTGGATATACCTTTCAGCATTGATGGTGCCTTTGCAGATGTGTAAGTTGCCCATGCCACCCCATACCATCAGAGATGCAGGCCTCTGAACTGAGCACTGATATCAACTTGGGTTGTCCTCCCAGTTTTGGCATCCCAGTTTTCCAAAGAGAAATTTTGATTTGTTTGACCACAGAAAAGTTTCTGGATCATATTTAGATATGGCTTCTTTTTTGACCTATAGACTTTTAGACGGCAACGGCTGTCATACACACCGGGACACGTGAGGTCAATCGGCACCGGAAACGACCCACGTGAAGTATATAAACAGGAAATTAAGGTCAGTTACTCACACAGTCATTGAAGCTGCTCGCTTCACACCAAAGTATTCGGGGGTTTTGAGAATGCGTGCTGGAGGGAAGGTGAAGTTCACTTGGGTTGTAAATGTATTTAGTTTAGGGCTCGCACTCAGCGACAGAGAAAACGTATCACCCTGCGGTCTGTGGAAGAAGCGGGTCAGAGTCTGGTGTGAGTGTGCTTGTGACTCTTTCTGTGAGACTTTTTCGTTTAGGAAAAGCCTTCTGGATTGTTGAAAGGCAGGTTTCACGACGATCGGAGGGGAAACACCGTGGAGAGGAGATCCGGCAGGGAAGAGGAGCTTGTGAAGATGAGTGGCATGTCTTGCTGGCAGCGATCTCCTTCCTTCCCTCTATCGTCTATTTTCTATCCAGGAGCTGAATCTTTGCCTCGTGCTCACATGTGGTGTGACCTGCAATCCTTACGGGGGTTGAGGCAGATAGAGAGAGAGGACATTACGAACTGAAAGTGAACTCGTACAGAGGTCCCGGTCGGAGAAAAGGTATTCCGGGGAAACACAGTGTCTGTTCAGAGCCAAGGAGATCCAGAGGGGTGAAGGTCCCCCTCGTAGTCGTGAAACTCCTCTGTGACCAAGCACGATCTGAGTTGGACTATGTGTGTACTTTTTGTTAATAAACATAGTCTCTTTGGAACTTACGCTGCTGCTGCTGTGTCTTTCCACCCTCATTCCGCCTTGACAGCATTCAGTATGGTTTTCTGGCCTTGACCCTTATGCGCAGAGATTGTTCCAGATTCTCTGAATCTGTGGATGATATTATGCACTATAGATGGTGAAAACTTCAAACTCTTTGCAGTTTTTTGCTGAGAAACTCCTTTCTGATATTGTTCCACTGATCCTCTGCCCATCTTGACCTCTAAGAGACACCGCCACTCTGAGAGGCTCTTTTTATACCCAATCATGTTGCTAATTGACCTAGTGAGTGGAAAAATACGTATCTCACTCAATGGCATGCAAATCAATTTATAACTTTTATGTAACATGTTTTTTCTTGATTTTTGGTTAATATTCTGTCTACCTCATCAATTAGAGACTGTCAGAAAACTTACAAATTCAGCAGGGGATCATGTGTACATTTGACTTTTCCAGCCTCTTATTGCTACCTGTCCCAACTTTTTTGGAATGTGTAGCTGTCTTGAAATCCAATATTTGGCCTGCAATTTCAAACTGACTCACTTTCAGCATTTGATATGTTATCTATATTCTATTGTAAATAATATATAAGTTTATGCGATTTTTTAATTATTGCTTTTTTATTCACAATTTGTACAGTGTCCCAACTATTTTGGAATCGTGTTTGTATATATTTATTTTCCTTTTTTTGCAATTACATCATACTGTAGAATTTTCAGTTTTTGTATGATTGTATAAACACTTCATTCTTAAAAAAAAACTCACTAAAGAACATTTTCAAGCAAAAATTATAGTAATAATAATTATGAAGAACAATACTGTGATTTTTGACAGTCACACTTATATCTCACCAGAAAATACTCTGAAAAAGCTTTAACGGAAAACAGTGAGCAATATATACACAAAAATCTGTGATAGATGTAAATGTTATTGGTAAATAAATTAAAATACTCCTGAAGTAATTTACTATTAACACAAATAGTGGTTTGGAAATCTTTATGACTAGTCTGATGTAGCACATAATAGTGACAGGTTCTGAAGCCTGGTGGTCGTGTTCTCAGTCAGATACACAATAAAGTAAGATTCTACACAGGGATGACTCAACAAGTCTCCGGCTGGATCTAAATGAGTAATGATGGAGCGGGCGGGCCTGAATAACCAGATAAAGATAATGACTCTTTCATTGGATTTCCTCCCTCTCCCCGCTTCATGCCATTGATCATAATTTATCACTGAGAGGATCTCAAGCGCATCTGCTCATTCCGTCCGCCGCTTTAAACTACAAGAGTGGATCAAAACTGCTGCACCGCTTTATTAAGTACATCCAGCAAAACCTGGCCAAGATCTCCAACTCGTGAATCTCGTCGGGCCTTCCCGAGGTGGAGAACACTCAAAATTCTAACAGATCACACAGACTGGAGAAGAAATTGCTTTTATTCTGCTCCAGGAGAAAATTAAACTAAGATTTGCAACTGTGTGAATTTTGCTCTGTGCAGCCGTTGAGTATATTTGATCATTTGCCTCTTTTCTGTTTCTTCTTTGCTTTGGACATTTATGATGCCTTGTCCTTAAGAACATTAAGAATGTTTTTTTAATAGAACAGCCCTATCAGGTTGTAACCCATCACATTTTTGGTTGTTGAGGAGGGGGGTTATGGATGAAAAGAAATAATGTGTGTTGACAGGGTAGTTATACATGAAACAGAACAAAGTGATACCAACACAACAAAACTAAATATTTGTCAACAAGGTACAGTGGGGGAAATAATTATTTGATTATTGAGGTCTGCTGACTTATAAAAGAATTTACAGTTTTACTTACAATTCATGAGGTAGTTTCATTTTTTTATGGAGAGACAGAATATTAACCAAAAGTCCAGAAAACATGTTGCATAAAAGTTTTTAATATGCATTTTACTGACTGAAATAAGTATTTGATACCAAAGCAAGACATGACTGAGTACTGGGTGGAGAAACCCTTGTTGGCAAGCACAACAGTGACATTTCTTGTAGTCAGTCACCAGGTTTCCACACATCTCAGAGGTTTTGGCACATTCCTCTTTACAGAAACTCTCTAAATCCTTTAAGTTTCTTGGCTGCTGTTTGGCAACATGAAACTTCTGGATTGAGGTCTGGAGATTGGCTTGGCCACTCCATGACCTGAATGTGCTTCTTCTTTATCATTCATTTGCTACCTTGACAGTATATTTTGGGTTACTTTCATGCTGGAAGACCATCCACAACCCATCTTCAGTGTTCTGGCTGAGGGAAGGAGGTTCTTGTTCAAGATTCATGGCCCCATCAATTGGCCCCTCAATGCGATGAAGTCATCCTGCACCCTAAGAAGAAAAACATTCGCAAGCATGCTTGACCTCCATGCTTGACTCTGAGGATGGTGTTCTTCGGGTCATACTCAGCATTTTTCATCCTCCTAACAAGGCGGGTCGGGCTGATACCAAAGAGCTTGATTTTGGTCTCATTTGACCACAGCACTTTCTCTCAAGGTTTCTCTGGATCATTTAGATGTTCACTGGGGATCTTAAGACAGGCTGTACATGTGCCTTCTTGAGCAGGGGGACCTTGTAGGCATTGCAAGATTTCAAACCCTTATGATATAGTGTGTTACCAATGGTGTTCTTACTGACTGTGATCCCAACTGACTTCAGATCATTAACAAGCTCCTCCCGTGTAGTTCTGGGCTCATATCTCGCTCTTCTCATGATCGTCCGCACCTCCAGACTGAGTGCAATTGATGGTCATTTTATATTTGTATCAATTTGTGAATAATCACACCAACAGTTGTCATCTTCTCACCAATTTTCTATTTGGTGGTCTTATAATCCATTCCAGCCTCGTGCAGGTCTACAGTCTTGACAGCTCTTCGGTCTTGTCCATGGTGGTGGAAGAAACTGATTCTGTGGATCAGGAGTATCTGTAATTAATAGCTTGATTGTGTGTATGTGTGCAACATACACAGCCAGTCTGAAACACAGCCAGTCTGAGGGAGCCAGAAATCTGGCTGGGTTGTAAGGGATCAAATACATATCTCACTCAATGGCATGCAAATCAATTTATAACTTTTATGTAACATGTTTTTTCTTGATTTTTGGTTAATATTCTGTCTACCTCATCAATTAGAGACTGTCAGAAAACTTACAAATTCAGCAGGGGATCAAATCATTATTTCCTCCACTGTAGTTACTGTCATGATAAAAGAAAATATTTTTTGGTCGGAGACAAAATGACTTGACGAGCTAAACAACTTTTAACTCAAGCAAATGCTCAATTCAGTTTCAGGGATTTTTCCAGAACCCCCCAACGGTCTTTTAGGATCTTAAGTGTATACTGTGGAGTCTGAGACCCCCATGCACCTTGATTTAGTATTTCTTAAGTTCCAAATGTATCCAGCAGGGGCAACAATGTGTTAGTGAAGGGAAGTCCAACTGGTAGCATGCAGGATGGTTGATTGTTCCCTCTCATTAAAAACAAAACTTTTAATCAGCAATGTGGACACTAAATGTATAACCAGTTAGAATTATTTTCATTTAGAGAGTGGGGCAGTGGAGTTGTTCTTCTTAAATTTTTCAAAAAAAGTGTTTATTGTAAATAAAGTAGAGTTGATTAACATTTAAAGAGTGAAACTGAAAGGACAAACAGCAGTGACAATTTAAAAATAATAATTTTGAAACAAAGAATTAAAATGACTAATAAAAACAAGAATTTAGAATCGAAAAAAAATGTTTTCAAAAACTGTTTTTATTATAATAAAACATTTATAAACAACAAATTATACATGCATGCACCCACACATTCAATTTCTTGAAATAAGAATGTATACATATCTAATTATTCCTGGTAATTATGTGATTACACAACAGTGAATTAGCAGTTCTGTTTGTTACACACAGTATGCTCTAAAATGACTGCTATAATCAGATCAGTAGTGTATGTACTAATCTAAAGACGCGTCTATTAGAGCTGATGTCGATGCTTTTTCATTTTCCTGCTGCTCAGTGAATCCTCATGCCAATTTAAGATCCATCAGCTGGTCCTGATTGCTTTTGGGTGAACTGTGGATATCTCCTGGATTGGTTGTTTTGATCACAGAGATCAGGTCATTTTACCTGGAAGGAAATAAATGTATGGATTATAAATTACACTGGGACCCAATCATGGGGTTATAAAGCCGCAGACTTAATAACGGCTCTGTAAATTTGTACCTGGGAGGTAATGTTTGGAATCTGTCCACAAAGTTGAGGTGAAATCTTCGATAATGCGCCAGAGGGGGTGCCCAAGAGCAACAGCCAGAATCCAAACCCATTTCCGCTTTTCCTGGAGCAAGGATGAGCGATTCTTGCCTCATTGAAATAGATGGTAGTGTTAGAGGTCACAAAACGCAATTATCATACATGCTGACCAAGAGGTCAAAAGGTCAGGGCCTCAACCCCCTCCAAGGTCTGACTCCAACAGGACAAACTACACCCAAAAATGCTTTGAATTAACATGCATTAAATATGTCAATCATCTGATCTGTGCTACACCAGCAAAGTTCTTGCCAAAATAAGAGAACTCAGTGTTTCAGGTAAAGTGGGATGTGGCCTTTTCCTGCACTAAAACTGAGCTCAGAGAATCAGCAAATAACTCAGACTGGCCTATTCATCTATCCATCCCCTCATCCTTCCAGTTAGTCAGTCAGCCTGTCTGTCTGTCTGTCTGTCTGTCTGTCTGTCTGTCTGTCTGTCTGTCTGTCTGTCTGTCTGTCTGTCTGTCTGTCTTTCTTTCTGTCTGTCTGTCTGTCTGTCTGTCTGTCTGTCTGTCTGTCTGTTTGTTTTGCTGTGTTTTGTTTCAGTCTGTTCTCTGTACTGTGATGTTTCCTGTCCATGTTCCTGTATTTAGTACACTGAGTGGTTCTGGTGAGTCGGCTCAAATGACACTGCAGTGCATACCTGTCTGAGAACGCGCTGTATGGTTACAGGGAAGTGCCCTCGCAGGTCAGTCTTTCTGTCTCTGCATGCATGAGGAACCGGCACCTATTATATAATATCTCATTCTTCTCTGTTCATTACTTCAAGATTCTCCTCCCATTGCAGATTGATGCTGATTTGGAAGGGCAATAACCTGAGGTTTACTGGCCTCATGTAACCAGAGACATTTCTACTTTTCAGCGCCGGGGGCAGGGGATTTTTTTTCTTGTTCTTGTAATTTGGCTGTGATTTGAAGGAGACCCTCCAGCGTAAAACCAGACTGCCATTGCTGCTTCAACAGGCCGATATTGTTTCACCCCAGACATGGCAAATTGATTGCATGCATATGCGACACAGAGCTGGGACGGTCGGCGCAGCGCTATATATGAAATGAAGAATTTATTTCACGCCAAACACAGTGGTCAGAAAGAACGCTGTCGTTTTATATTCATTATTTCTGACTCTGAGTTCTGGGACAAACTGTGCGGAAACTGCAGACTCTGAGCGGAGCTGTTTTTTCCCATTGAAACAATAGGACCAGACAAAACAGAATGTAAATCTATCTAACTACCTGTCCATCCATCCATCCATCCATCCATCCATCCATCCATCCATCCATCCATCCATCCATCCATCCATCCATCCA
>JBBPDC010081176.1:0-10303 GCA_037974485.1 Hemigrammopetersius urotaenia
GTGTTGTCTTTCATGTCTTTCATGTCCTTTATGTCTTTATGTTCTATCTGTGAAGAGGGTGTTCAAGTAAGAATTTCGTTGTGCTCTGTACACTGTACTCTGTACATATGACAATAAACTTCAACTTCAACTTTTCTTATTTTCTCTCCTCATAGAGACAAATTTCCTATTTATACACACACACACACATATATATATATATATGATTTTGATATTTATACATATATGCATACATGTGCACACACACACACACACACACCCACACACACACCCACATACACACACATTTAAAAATATATGCATGTATTTTTTCACCAACGTTATCTTTCTCCAATAAAATAAATGTTCAGAAAAATATTGTTGTACTTCACATTCTAACATTAAAAAAATAAAATTCTTATACATTTTCTTACATAATGATTATTCAGGTAAGTTCTTCTAACATCCAGAAATGAGTAAAACAAAAAAAAATACCCTCTAATATAAAGCAATTATTGTTATTAAATACTATTATTAGACTAGTATTATTATTATTATTATTTTGTAATAATAATTATTAAAATGACAAATACTTGAACAGTAGTTCAGTGCTGTAATATTGGCTCTCATAGCTCCATAACTGAACGCAGGAGTGCCAGTCGTTGTGCGCATGAATAAATGTTTCTATTTTAATATTAATATTTTTCTTTGAATACTTTTGTCTTGCCATGAAGGTTTGGGTCCTCTCCTACACCAGAATCATTTGATAAACAACAAAGGCCTCCTTTCATCAATGAGTTTTCTGGCTCGTATTTGCCAAGGGTACCAGCAGTTCTGGAGAGCACTCCATATTTTTATTGATATATTTATATAAATAAACAAATTAAGAGCTGATAGCGCGAGGTTCTGTTCACACAATAACACTCTGCCCAGAGCAGAGCTGCTGTAGTGGCCACATAGCCGATGAGTATTAGCACTCAAGGACTTGCTATTGATTTGAGAAATGCAAGCACTGAAAGACTATATTATCCTAGAGAGGGTCTTGATGATTGCACCACAAGCTATATGGAAAGAATAGCAGATGTTTAGGCCCCGAGAGGGTATACAGAGTTTGTACGTCGTGAAATGAATGTCAAGCTTCTTAATGGAGTTTAAAAAAAGGGAGAGAGATGGGGAGAGAGAGAGAGAGAGAGAGAGAGAGAGAGAGAGAGAAGAGATAAAGAGAGAGAGGGAGAGAAAGAGACTGCTTTCTGTTTGGGCCGAGTAGAAATTTCAGTGGGAGTTTTTAACACTGTGAGAAACATAACATTTCCTCATGCTACCTGGTCCTCATGTCTCACCTTTTTTATGTACGACTTATTTTGTGCCTTTGGTGTTCAGTGTGTAGAGTCTGTGTCTTTGATATTAAAACATCTAAAAGGAACTTGTATCTGCACCTCACCTCACTCCTGGAGCACGCACAATGTTCGCTGGGTTAGGTTTTCATCGCACGGCTAAAAAATCCAGGGGAAAAAACACCCTTAAGCAACCCTATTAAAAAATATAAGCTCACAAAGCATCCCTGGCACAAAACCTTTCTGCTGGTTCGACTCCATGGACACGGTTTTTGGACAACGACCGGCCATAAACTACGAGGAGAGAATTGAGTGAGAATATAGACTAAGAAACACTGGAAAATCAAAACTTGTTGTAAGTTCCATGCATCTGTCACAATTACCCTCTCTCTCCTGGCAGTAAATGCAGGCACAACCACAGATTTCCATCTTTGATACTTTATTCAACATAAAGGAAACAGGCATGAGGGCCTAACTGAACACACAGCCAGGGGGGTATTCCATGAAGTAGCTAAAGAAAGCCAGACTCATCCCAAAAAGTGAGACTTAAACCAACGCCATCTCCCAATTAAGGTTCATGTCGTTGCATTAACACAGCTCAGGCCTTTCCAATCAAGGCTAATTCAAGGCAGCCTTGCATAGTCTCACGTAGCGCATACACCCGAGATATTTAAGAAGCCCAAATGAATCATTTTTTCTTTCTTTATCAACATAAGAACACAAAAGTATTATAACAAAAAAGGCGATCATGCAGCTATAAATAAAGCCAGAGTGGCGGCTTGGCAGAATATAGCAGACAGGCTAAATACCTATGTCATGTATTTGTGAATATCATGATTTTGTGGTACATTGATTAACACTGTCACCTCACTGCAAGAAGTTTCCCAGTTTGAACCTCCCGGTCATCTGGCCCTTCTCTCTATTGGCTTCATGCGTTTTTTTTATCCTCTCTATAAAGTATTTTCAATGGCATTTTGTCTTTACATGTCACTAAAAAACTTAAACTGATGATCTACCATGACTACAAAGACTTCAGGTTGTTAAATACAGCTCTACTGACGTAGACGTGTTTGATCTCCACTGACCCTCTTGCCTATTCATTGACTTGAATATCCTTCCTTCACTATTACATCTCAACAGAAGCAATCTCGGTGGAGAGAGAACCTGGCAGCAAGTGAAACCAAATATAAAAAATGTCTTCCACAGTGGTAAGTATCCTATGAAAAAATGTCAGTTTGATCACAGTAGTTTATAAAATTCATAAATGTAATTGTAGCCATTAAGAAAATGAGCCAGGCCACTGCTTCTGGTGGGGGGTCTCCACCTGAGGACCAGGTACTGAGCTTTAATAAAGGACAGCCTCAGGTGGAAGGAATAGAAGGGGGATATCAACAGAGATCATCCCCCAAGGTGCCCGGTAAAAATATATAGAAGGTATTGTCCACTTCTTTTCCTCTAGGTGTCCGTCCCTTAATAGTGATACCTGATAACTGTTGGTATGCCTGTCTCTGAAGTGAATGGATATGTAATATTTCTGATGTGTAAGTATGTAATGTTTTTTGTATTAAATGAAGAATAGTGTCTAGCAATTTTCTATTGCTTCAGCAACTTTACTACTCCTCATTTTGCAGTTTGATGGTCCCAGTACATCTAGGCCTGTTCATGAGGAAACAGTGTCAGCAGACACTGACATGCCAAAGGTACGACCACATATGAAATGCTTTGGATGTGTTTGCAGTCTGAAGAATTTTTTAACAATATACTTTATTGCAGGATTAAACCACACCACTTCAGGAAGGAGAGAAGTTAATAACTACTACTTCTTATAACCAACATACTTTGTGACCCATTATTCCTTGTCACAGGACATATGTGCCATTTATAAAAGACAGTTGCTCCTCTCTGTTGAAAGGGAGAAGCTAGACATTGAAGTTAGACTTCTGATAAAAAATAAGTTCATCAAGAAACTAGAGAAGGATGTAAGTACACAAAGCACAGAAGAGTTCAATATTCTGTTCTCTCTGCACAGCTTCAAAAAATGTCTGATTAATACACATCTCTGAATAAAGAAAATTCTTAATTTTTTTATTCAGAATGGTGGAGGCATGATCATCACCAGTGGCTGTGAAATAGGAGTCTCGATAAAGGTTCCTCACACTCCTTCCATCTATTCCCTCCCACCTCCCACTGTTTCTCCGCCATAGGTGTGGGCAGTCTTTCCCGGCGTATTGTATAGGACTACACAGTATTGCCTGCATGGTCTGGCCTTACTCTGATGCCTATCAGGCACCTAAATCTACAGAAGGTAATACATTAGGTGGACTGACAGCTCTGGTCGGTCCTAAAGAACTTAAATGCAAACACCCAAAACCCATAAACCAATCAGAACACAAAGCATATTTTCCTGAGCACTCTGGCAGCTGAAACATACAATCCACTAAATCAAATCCAGATGTGCACAGGATACCATAATAAGAGTCCCCAAACAAAACCAAAGCACAAAGTAATCAAGGACAGCCTCTAGCAGCCGCTACCAGGACATGACAGTATCCCAGTACAGTTTGGGCACCTATGTATGTATACATATGGAAAAGTGCCTTGTAGGGCTGCAACTATCGAATATTTTTGGAATTGAGTATTCTGTCGATTTTTTCAATGATTAATCAAGTAATTGGATAAATCATACCTTTGTGTTTTTAAACAACTATATCAATTTTGTGTTATGCAACATGAAAGGCCTCTTAAAAAGAGTATGGACATTCTGAACCGCGTTGCTCCGTGGGGCAAGCACTCAACCTCTTCAAAATCCACAGGCTTACAGGTCTCCAGGAAACCTTTCCAACGAGACCAAGCAAAGCTGATGGCGTTGTAGACCAATGGAAATAGTTTAATGATCGTCCAAAATGTTAAATTAACTCACTAGTGACTAAAAACATAAATACAAACATACTAAGACACTGAGTAGCACCGGTGGCTACACTGCACTACATTTTTTTACACACAATAGGATCTTCATTTTCCATCATTTCCATAGACAGAAAAATAAACAAGCTGTCTTAAATCTTTGAAATGTGCATCAGTTACAACAGACCATGTGAAACTGACTCCGGAGTCAATAGTCAATAAAGTAGTCAATAAAGCTGGAAAAATAGATGGACTTTGATGGCATAAATTAAATGATGACTTGAATATTTTTTGCAAATAGAATTATTTGAGTTACTTGAATAGTTGTTTCAGCCCTAGTGCCTTGATAGATAAAGAGAGGTTGGGAAATGGTAATTGAAAAATAAAATTGTGACTTTTTGCTACATAAATCCACACAGATAAAAGAAGTGTAGGTTATGACTGTAAGATAGCATGTAAATGCTGTTTTGAAAAAAAGAATAAGTGAGAGAGAAAACAGAGAGAATAAGAGCAAAAGTAAAGTGAACAAAATATATAGATATAGACAGAAAGAACAGTTAATCAGAGATCTTTAACTATCTATCTATCGATAGATAGATAGATAGATGGATAGATAGATAGATAGATAGATAGATAGAGAAAAACAGGGGAAGAGAGAGAGAAAGAAAGGGAGAGAGACAGAGAGACAATTTCCTTTGACAGAAATCCTTTGTGTCACTTTTCAGAGCAATTTGAAGTGGATTTATGTGGATAAAAGAGCTGTCAGCAGTGAACGCTATTGCCACTTCCACCTGCATGTTTGAATGGGGGCTGCAGGCTCGGGGGGATTGTGTATGTGCGCCGTGGCATTTTTCAGTCAAGGTTTTGCTGCAAAGCAGCTAAGACCATAGTGGCTGACGCAAGTGAGACCTCATACACCAAGGCTTTTCATAGAGGTTTAGAAAAGAAATTATATTCTTTATTACTTTAATTGCATACTTGAAACCTTAACGAAATACGTATGAAAAGACTGTGAATGTGTTGCAATTCGGAACATTTAGTGCACATTTCTGATGCTTCTTAGTTTGCCCTGAAAACGGAAGCGATTAGCAAAGCCGTGCTGGCATGTTACAAAGCAATAGCATTTGTTGCACTTGGCAAATCCTCACACATAAATACATAAAAGGTCCTAGCCTTGACTTGTGCAAAAGAGTTTGAGAACATGGCTGTGTTATGTCCCGGGACTGGCTCAGAATAACTGGTTGGGAAAAGGAATGCCATTCATTATAGTCTTTGTGCTTATTCTTTAAATCTTTGTTTTGTGTTCCCTTAAATGTCCTTGAGATGTTTAGGAACAATATGAAGTTTGCTTTGGTCACTAAGGCATAGTGAAGCTGAAAGAATGGTAAGATTTTATTTTATAAGTTATGGCTGGATGTGCTGTTGGATGAGGCGGCTGACCTATCAATAACTGAAGGCTTTTTGCAAGTGTGTGTGGGGCAGCTGGCGGCCTAGTGGTTAGTGTTACCCCTGCAATCAGAAGGTTGTCGGTTTGAATTTCAACTGCTAGTGTCATCACTGAGGTAGCTAATACAGCTAGCATAAATAAATGGAAGTAAATGGAAACATTTGTGCATTAAACACTGCAATGCAATCTTGCTGCTTGCAGCTCCCTGTGAAAATAAAAAAATGTCATATTTTTGCGCATATGCAATATATTTGGCCTCTAGCAGCCAATCAGAGCTGCTTGAATGAACTTAAATAGAGAAAGAATATGGTAAACAATTTAATAACACATTATATGTCATAGCACATTTGACATAGAATCACAGATATAGAATCACAGGCTCAATCTGCAGCTTGGGCTAGTTATAAATCAGCCCAATCTTAACCAGTCTATGAAATACCTCATAGCATGTAGGGAATGCTGTTTGTTGTAGGTCCATGGGAATCCAAAATAAGCAGCTCTTGATAAGTTATCAACTACAAACATAGTACAATTATGTAAATTCTAAAAGTTAACCTCATTTTAATGCCTTTTTATTATTTTAGAGAGAGGGAGAGCTTCAGGAATAAACTGTGAAGAAACTTCAAATGACTTGATGGTGAGCCATTCAGCATACTTGTCGTCTAGCCATAAAATACAACCAGATGAAGATTTGCCTTATTTTACAATAAATATAATTTATATTTAGTATAAAGCTGAAAATACAAGGTCTTTAAGTTTTGAGTGAAGACCTTTGAACTGTAATATCAGCAAGAATGCTGACATACCAAGTGCAGACTGAATAATTGGAATCTGGACTCCCAAGCTGAACAAGATGGGTCTTGGTAAGGGAGTTAAAAGGTATTAAGCACTTTGGATGTCTGGTTCCAGCTTTTTACACCAAACCACTCTTAATGGCTGCACACATCCTGACCATTTCGTTATACAAATATTTGGAGAACTCTAGTAATTCTCTTTTAATATCCCATGTGAAGAGACAGTAGTATTAAAACACACCTGCCTGAAAGCATTCACTAACCTAACTCTACTACACATTGCTATCAAGAAGAACCTTGATGTCTCCAAAAAGCAGATCCTTCACACCGCTTGGGTTTAATCATCACAAACACTTAATTTGTTTATCTCCAAGGGCTGTAACATGGCCAGACCACATAAAAGGGTCATCAGTAATCTCCAAGTGTGGTCCTGGAGGGCCACAACACAGCAGATTTCTTGCCTGCGCAAATGCACCTGGTTCTTCTCATCAGTAGCTTATCAGGCTGAATCAGGTGTCGGAGCACGGAGAGAAGTCATGTATGCAGAGCTGCAGATTCATGTTAAAAATAAAGTCTAACCTGTCAAAAACAGTGGTTCTTCATGCCAGTGGAGTCATGAGGAGAGAGCTCGGTTTCTGAGCTGAAAGAAAGAAGGAAAAGCACAAGCTGCCTTATACTGCGCGCTGTTAATCAACCAGCAGCAACCATGAGCTGGAGACACATAGGGGCACAGAGCTAAAAATAAGAATCTTCTCGGCATTCAGGGGCAGATACAATGTTCTTGACATGCTAACTTTATGGTGGCTGCATCCCAGGGTTAACTTTGGCTTGAACAATCCACAAAGGCATCTCGGCATCGACTGAGGAGGGAGGAAAATTCCTCTTTCTTTTATAGAGTTTTCTAACATTTATGGATCTTCTGCAGAGTTTGCTGTCTATTCTCCAGAGTTTTCTATCCTCTGTGCATCTTCTCCAGAGTTGTCAATATTTCTGTTATGGATCTCAGTCTTAGCTGTCTATCTTTTATCAGTCTTCTCCAGAATTCTTTCCAGAAACACTAACTCCAGAACCACTAACCGTCTCCACTGAGAGCATGGCACCAAAGAAAAAAGTGAAATCAATACTTTACAGAAAAAAATGAGGACTAATTATGTTGCTTAAATTCATACTGTGTCCTCAGACTGATAAAAATCATAGGTGTGAGTTTTTCCTCCTCTGCCTTGACATTCATACTACTATGAGATAACCAAGCAGCAAGTGATGAATTAGAAATGGACTAAGCCTTTCTGTACATGTAACAAAATCCTGTAATCCTTACTGGTAACCAAAACAAAACGTGATTCATTCTGTAGAACAGACTTGGTCCAGGGGCCATGTCACCAGGGGTCAAAGTCTCAAGCCCTCAAGCCACCAGAAACACATCCACTGCCTGTTTGAGACAGCTAGAGCCCCTATGGCACCCGGCTGGAGCAGCTTACAGCATTTAGCAGACGCTTTTCCATTCCCTAACTACAGGGAACAGACTCCCTAGGGTTAATGGTCTTGCTCAGGAGCCCAGTGGTGGTGTACTGAAGATAGGAATCGAATCCATGACCTCTTGGTCCAGAGGTGAGTATCCTACCCACTAGTCCACCACCATCCCTGCTTAATTACCCCACCTGACTGTGCCCAAGAATGGTGCCCTAAACAGAGTTCCAATATAGGGAATAAAGATCAGGGAACCATTTCTATTCTTTATATACAGTGGTCTGTATAATTTCCTAGTGTAGGGAAAAATGATTAAAGGACCTTTCCGTTCCTTAAATTGGATTCTGTATAGAGCTCCAACATAGGGAATAGAGATTAGAGGCAATGTTTGTTCACCATAATGATATATACAGTTCCCCCGTGATTAGGAACCTGTCAGAGTCGAGGGCGCAAGCCCCAGACTCTGATTTACCTCGGAAGTTGCAGGAACGGACAGATAGCCAGGAATCCATGCTGACGTGAACTTTATTAAAGAAAAACAAAAGGATGAACAAAAAGGGCACGATGGCCACCAGGAACATAAGCAGGACTCAAAAACAGGATCAGGACATAGGATAACATGAGGCAATATTGAGGCGATGGACACATGAGGAAGAACTAACAGACACAGACTTATATACAGAACTAAATCAATGGGGAGACACAAGACAGCTGAAAACAAAGGAGACACGTGATATGAAAACATAATGTCAAATTAAAAGCCCTAATAACCATGAACAGAAACAAAAAGACAAAAAGAAAGGCAGTGACCCCTAATGGCCGCTCACCAAACTGTGACAGAACCACAGCTTTATAATGTTCTGATGAAGAGAAAAATGCATATGGACCATTTCTGTTCCTTATAAAAGTGTTATAGGGCTCCAAAGTGAGGAAGAGGGATTAGGGTCCATTTCTGTTTTTTAATAAAGTGCAAAGTTTAAAACCTAAAGTCGACACTCTGTGTGCTTCACTGTCATCAGTTGCAAAAATCAACCCCCTGTTAGCATGTCTCAAGATGACTGGCTTTAACAAGCAAGACTCACACAAAAGTTGCCATTTTTGTCTGCGGCGGCATTATTACGACAAAAATTGCGAAGCGTATACCTACATATGCAGCGTTAGCACTGGATTTTCCAAGCTGATGTTCTCATCTTTCTCACCCATGGAGTTTTTCCTGGAACTGCCTTTGCTTCTGCTTTTGCTTTTCCTCGCAGCGCTCTAACAGATAGACCTGGCAATGCACGCAGCCTTACAGGCACAGAGCTAAAATGGTTATCGTCCGTTTGATGTCTTCCTCCTCGCTTCTGGGTCTCGAACAGGGAAACGGGGGCTAACAGCAGGAAACTAACGCAGCGCTCGTGCAAATCTAGGCCACCCCTGTCCGGCAAGTTCTCCTTTAATTGCACATTCTCTTGATTGCTGGTTACGTGTAAGCAGAGCTGTTTCTTCATTAGGAGGACATTCTGTGACTAGTAATTCACGTTAATGAATTTAATCGCGCCAATTACGGCTGTGCGGAAGTCAGAGCCTCCCAAATGATGCACACAAATAAGACCTCAAATTATTTCTAAGGGGGATGTATGAAGCCTACGCACAAACACACACACACATAAAAGCATGACTTAATTATTTTGCAGTCGAAAATCGCATTATTTTAATACCGAAGCGTTCCTGGGCCACATTATTGCGTTGGACGGAGCGTGCAAGCTTCTTCTCTCACTGCTGTTCATGAGTCAGTTCGAGCAGGATCATTTCCCATTGGGTTTGTTTTTCGGCCTGCCACAGACTGTGAAATCATCTCACACACACACACACACATTCACTCACACACGCAGAGGGAGAAAGCTTGGCTCATATATCTGCTCTGTTTACTCTATAGTGACCTAAAGGGTTTGTTTCCTTTGAGTCTCTCTCACACGTTTCCTCCCGTCTTCCTGTTTTTGATTTTTATTTGCACTTGCCTCTCTGTCCTTTTGTAGATCCCTCTGGCAACGGCTCCACATCTGCTTGCTTTTTAGAGGTTTTCTCTGTGGCGCTTCATAAAGAAAGTGCTAACTATCTGAGTTCACTTTACAGTGCCACTGTATAACAACCAGATTAACAAAACAGATGTTGCCAAGATTAATAAAGCTCATTTGAAGTCGTTCTAACACCAGAGTCATACAAAAGCAGGGATTAAAGAGGGAAATTATGCAGCTGAAATGTGCAGAATGTGTCACGGGGGCCGGGTCTAACCGGCTCCCGTGATTTACCTCGGGGCAGGGACCAGGCTGGAAAGCAGGTATCCATGCTGTGGTTGACTTTATTCATAAACAAAACAAAACAGAAACAAAATCAGG
>JBBPDC010081186.1:0-27227 GCA_037974485.1 Hemigrammopetersius urotaenia
GTAATGTGGTAGTTATTTCCTTGTTTACTGGTTACTTTTATAATAGTGACATATGATAGTGGCAGCTCTACAGCAAACACAAACAATATAAAGCTTTTTTTTCATAACAAAATTTCTTTACAAATTTAAATAAATAAAATATTATACATAAAAAAATAAATAAACCCCCCAAAAAAAGATCGGCTTGAAATCGGCAATACGTGTGAGTGGCCTAAAATCAGCCATTTCCGATCACTGGCCGATCAATCGGTGCATCCCTAGTAATAATAATAACCACTACTGAGGTCTTAAAAATGGCGCCAGATGCAAATTTTTATTTTATTTTAGCTCTTAGAAACGAACAGAGACACAAAATCTTTAAATCGGAGAGAACATTCAGGAAAGTTTCTGTCCACAAGTGGGTAGAAAAACCCACAGAGGGAGGGGGTCCAGAGAGCGTCCAAGCTGCAGTGCGCTGAGCGAAAGAGCAGCAAACAGTGTGCATGTAGAAGAGACTGGGTTTAGAACGTTTCTATTTGTTTAGATCAGATTCTACTAACAGAATGCCCTCTTTAAAACAAACCTTGAGAAATATCTGTCAAGATTTCTGTGAAAGATGCTGCTGCTTTTGGAGTACAAGACTAAACGTAAATTAGTGTTTACTACATACATTATCAAAGAAACATTTTACATCATGTTAGTTTATGCTGTGCTTGTCCTTTATCCAAAGAAATGAATCACTAACTTTTCACTAGAGACATTCATCTAAGCGCAATATAAACTTACCCAAACACCAGCGTCCCATCCTTTCTAATGCCGAACTGGGCATTCTGCAGTCCCCTGCTGTTCTGTACCAGTCTGCCATCACTCACAACATTGCCTAAGCAGCTTCCACTGTAAGTGTTAAAAAATCCACCGTTCTGGGCAACCAGACACTTCCTTGTTCTAGCTGTGTTCTCCACTAGCTCTCTAAGGGAATTCTCACAGCCTCCAGGGCCTCCAGGCTCCAGGACAGAAACTGTTCTCAGAGGGTCATGAACCACCGTCATGTGGCCACTCACCCATTTAGAAGTCTCTGAATTGCTGCTGATGTCTGAGATAAAGACCTTGGACTCCACCAAAGGGGGTCCAGAGTGGGCGCTGGCCTGCTTGGTTTCATGGGTTACATTGCCGTGGGTGATGGGTTGACAGTCCCTTACATACCGATGAGAGTGAGAGGGGCCATGAGTACCGGTGTAGGGCAACAGGACATCATGATCCACAGAGTGTCTGTCGAGAGGGAAAACAACATAAGTATGTCATTGCCACTATGGACAAATTATCCTTCATTATTACTATTTTACAATGAGAACACATTTTGAAATAAATGTGTCAGCACCTAATTGCTATTATGCACATAGCCTATGAAGGAATACTGAACCAACAAAAATATCTAAGGCTGCTTTCACACCTATAGAACGATTGCTTTAGTCCGCACCAGTCAGAAAAATGTTACAATGTAGTCGGCGAGATGAATAAATCAGGAAGTCGGGATGGAGTCGCTCTGCATATGTGAAAGCAAACCGTACCCAAGTCTGTTTACAACACTGTAACATTTTTCTGACTGGTGCGGGCTAAAACAATGGAACTATAGGTGTGAAAGCACCCTAAATGGAGTTTATGGACCTCACTGTATTTTACTGAGGATCAAACACGGAAACAAAACCCCAGCCAAACGTCCAAAAGAGCAGAGTTTTACATTTTTGTAATACAATGTGTTTGTATACACATTCATGTTGCCCAAATAAATAGTAGAAATAAGTCGTTTGGACAGAACTGTCTATACACAAACAAGACACTTTATTAGGTACACCTACAATCATTGGACCCTTTCTTATTTTTAGGGTGGTCAATCATTGTGGCACACTGACATGCTAGTGGAATGTTGTGTGTGTGTGTGTGTGTGTGTGTGTGTGTGTGTGTGTGTTTTCCAGAGTGCTAGTGCTGACTGAGTTGAGCTGAAAGTGCCACTGCTGGGATGAAAATAGCCCACCAACAAAACATCCAGCTAACAGTAACAGTGTCCAGAAACTGATCACTGATGAAGGATTAGAGAATTACTAACACAAACCATGCAGCATCAGATGAACCATGAATAAGTTTACATCCGCAAGTCAGATCAGAATCAGAATCAGAATTGCGTTTATTGGCAAAGTTTGTGTATAATAAAGTGGACAGTAGCGGACACACGGTTTAAAAACTCCAGTAGCACTCGTAAGCGCGTAGAGAGCAGATAATGAGTATAGATACAAGGTAGGGTGCATGTGTCCATTCTATTTAACATGTATACAGTTTTACTGACTAACAACAGTCAGTAATTCATTTTTCATTTTTTTTTTTCAAGTCTCCTTATCCCTTAAAACTGAATAGGCTGCTTTAGTTACTTTTTTATTATATGGGTCCTTATAATAATAGCTACACCCAAAGCTCTTAATCCCTTATAAAAATCCTCAAAATAGTACACATTTGATCTGTACTCTGAAAAAGATGCAGCTGCGCTCTCACAGAGCCACTCAGGATCAACTTGAAAACATGTTTTGAGATGTTTTGAGATGTTTGTAGATGTACTTTCAACCTTATTGAAAAGGACGAGCAAGACAGCAGCTTAGGTGCACATGGCTGTACATTGTTGTTTGTATGAGGTCTACAACGTGTGCTGTGGTTTCTGATGATTTTTGTTGACCTGTGATATCTAATAAACTCTGCTTTTGTGGTCTTGCAGTGTCCTGATGTTCTTGTGGTGAACCTGGAGGCATGTTATTTTGCTTCACTGTTTACTATGTATATGGTAGGAAATGACAATAAAACATACTTGACTTGGCTTGACTAATACCACTCAAACAAGTCACCTGGCTTTGAAACAGCTGCACGTCTACTTTGTTCTACACACAAACAGCTCCTTTATGTCTTCTAAAAGAAAGAAAACACGCCTTACTTAAAATAAACTGGAGGCGTGTCTCTGAGTAGGACCTACACTCTATGGACAAAAGTATTGGCACACACATGTTTTCCATGCTTTGGGCTAGGACACTTACTTCCTGTGAAGGGCAATCTTAATGCTTCACCATACCAAGACATTCAGGACAAGGCCATGGCTCCAAACTTTATGGACACAGTTTGGGGAAGAACCTTTTCAATTCCAGCATGACTGTGTCTCAGTGCACAAAGCAATTTCAATAAGACATGGTTGGATGAGGTTGGTGTGGAAGAACTTGACTGGCCCGCACAGAGCCCTGACCTCAACCCCATCCAACACCTTTGGGATAACCTGGAACAGAAATTGCACTCCAGGCCTTCTTAAAAGCAATGTCATTAATGTCCCTGTTTGTGGAATAGTCAGGCGTCCCAATACTTTTTGTCTACAACACTGCACTTAAGTGCTACTCTGTGTGCTTCCCGGATGTTTGCTCTGACAGGTCGGTCCTTCTGTGGTTATAAAGGCCCCCAGGGGAGAATTAGCAAGTCAAATTAATGTTTAATTACAAAGACCAAAACCCCAGAGCACAACTGATCAGAATGGGGTGATATAGAAAGCTGAGTAAGTTTTAAACAGTGTGTAAATGTGTTTAATGCAACAGCAGCTGGTAGTCTGCACTTTACCCCTGCTGTCAATAGTCAACGTGGCCAATACTTCTGAGCCCACTTTTGTGAAAGTGAGTCCCGAAGCTTAAACGGCAGCTCTTTAGAAGTGTGTGTTATACACACAAATGAATTATAAACTGAATTATAACTTAATATTCAAGCACTTCCCAGTTAGCTAGCTAAACCCATATTAAACGAATTGAGTGACTTTCTCTCACCTGCTATTTTTGCTCTCCGCCAGCCACACTCCAAGCCATATTAAGAGCAAGTAAATATGTCCTATTTTTTCTACAAGTCCTGCCATATGATTCAAACTAGTCGTGCCACATTAAGCTCAGATGCAGCTCCATTTTGCGATTCCTCTCTCTGAGCCTGATATTCTCCATCATGTGACTCTGTCATGTGCCGCAGTTTAGCGTCATCTACAGGCGCAAAAGGGCAAACGCAGAGTCTCTCACCAGAGCAGGAGCATCACACCAGCAGAGACTTCAATGAGATTGCATTACAAGATTTTGCATTTTGGTGTTTCTGTGTGAATTTGTACCCATTCATTCTGTAAAGCATTTATGAGTTCAAGCACTGATGTTGGACCAGACGGCCTGGATCACAATTTCCGTTCCAGTTCATCACTAAGCTGTTGGATAGAGTTGAGGTCAGGGCTCTGTGCGGGCCAGTCAAGTTCTTCCACACTGAACTCATCCAACCATGTCTTTATGGAGTTTGCTTTGTGCACCGGGGCACAGTTATACTGGAATAGAAAAGGTTCTTGCCCAAACTGTGTCCATAAAATATGGCATCATCCAAAATATATTGGTGTCACTTTGAAACACAGGGTATTTAAAATGTGCTTAACCCTACCTTAATTTACCCCAAAAAAATGCACAAAAAATACACTCCTTAAAAAAACCCTCAATTTCACCTTAAAATTAGATTCAAGGCATGAGTGTGAAACCCCTTCATCTTATATTTAAGGCATTAAATTGGGAGGTTCAATCATTTAAGGGGCAAACTTAAAAAAGTAAGGTGATAGATCAGTAGTCTATAATCTGCCTTAATCTGTGCACTTTTCCCCTTAACTTTGTTTAATTTCCTTTATAGAAAATCAAGGTCAAAATTAAGGTCATTTTTAAGGGGTAAAATTAGAAGGTTTGGTTTTGTAGTGTATGCTGAAGCATTATGGTTATACTTCACTGGAAGTATGGGGCCCAGCTAAAACCCTGAAAAACAATACTTTTGCCCATATAGTGTGTGTGTGTGTGTGTGTGTGTGTGTGTGTGTGCACAGGTCTTAGAGCAATACCAGTATCAACAAGAGAGATCCATGGGTTCATGTTATCTCTTGGCGTCCTTAATTTTAACCCTAAATAATCCTTTATTGTTTTGTAAAAATAATACATAGTCTCTGTGCATTTACTTAAGTGTTGCTTTTGTCTCTATGTGATATAAAGTTATATACAGTTATACAGTAGTTTGAGGTGGAACTACCCAAATCTATAGTGTCACCCTCATATTAAATCCATTCATGCTTCTAATGATTAACAGGCAGTAAAAGACCAAAAAAGAGTAAAACTGAGGACCCTTAAAGCAATATATATCACCCAAAGCTCATAAAGGAACACTGCTGTTTCAACGAAATACTGTTAGTAGTTTCCTTAAAGGATTTTAAAAGGTTGTGTGTTGCACGGTTTTAATTAGACTGTGAGTTAATTAGACCGTGAGTATGTTCTTTTATTTAGACTTATTCCATTTTATATTATTCTCGTGTCTCTGTGTCTTGTGTCTCTATATGTCTTTGTGTGTTGTGGCAGTCATCACATAAGCAATTTCCTCCAGGATTCCGATTCTGATGTTCATTGTTGCCAAGATTTGAAATGAAGCAATAAAAGATTGAACATAAATACATATGCAAGTAATATTAATAATTAATATTGCTACTACTACTAAAAATGAAATGTAATATAGCAGCAGAATATATAGAATAAGGAACTAGAAGTAGGTAGTAAATTGTCAGTAGGATCAAATACTAATTTTACTAAAGCCATAATAATATTATGTATTATATCACTGGTAATTATTATTAATATTAATATTAATAACAACAACAACAACAACAACAACAACAATAATAATAATAATAATAATAATAATAATAATACAATAATAATAATAATAATAATAATAATAATAATAATAATAATAATAATAATAATAATAGCTGCAAAAAACTACAAATTCTGTAGCGTGGATGGTGTCACTGTGTTTTTGAGGCTGCGCCGCATTGAACCATGGGATTTGTAGTTCATTCTTGTCTATCCTCAGAGATCTGTCTCAGTAAAATGTTCTCCTGTTATATCTTATTAATACCTGCTGTGTGTGTGTGGTCGCAAAATTGTATAAACCGTTTCACAAACGTTTTTTAACGAATTTGCAGAAATTAACGGTGACTGAAAATGTTTAACCAACAGAGACTGCAAATCATCACTTGCTTTCTCCATACCCGCCCACTCAGAAATATCACAACATGACACATGTTGTGCAAAATGCATTAAATAAAATAAATGTAGTAATGAAAGCACATGCACAAGAATAACATTAGCGCATAGAAAGTTGGTAGAGCCAGGCGGAACAGAAAACAAGACTCTCTCTTTCTTCGGACAGACCCAGGGTGCACCCGGGTGAAGTTGAAGGGGACTTAATGTCCCTTCACATGTAAGCAGTACTGCAATGGCATCTCCTCTAAGCATGAAATATGGACGTTTAACCAGAAGATCACTCTGTAAGATATTCCCACTCTCCACGTGCACTCAGAGACCACCAGAGGTGAAGTATATGAGCAGCTCAACCAACTTCAGCTCCCAGCACAATGAAAAGTACTGTATTGACGTGGTCAGGTAAGTAATGCTGATCTGAGACCCTTTAAAACTACATGACAATCACATTTGGACACTTAGGGACCTAACTTTTCTCTCTCCTCGGTCTATTGAGATAGTGAACTCTGATTTGCAGTTGTTGTTGGGTTACGCCATTATTTTTCCTCTTAGTGATGAACTGTTGAGTTGAGTCAGGCTGACAAGGAGCTGAACTGGAAAGCACTGCTGTTTCTCCCCGGGGGTGAAAACATTGCACATATTCACTGTATAGACAAAAGTATCGGGACGCCTGACAAATAAAATAACAGCGTTTATAATGACCCCGTATTTAAATACATATACTTTTATATGGAGTTGGAATTTGTGCCCATTCATTCTGTCCACCATTTATAAGGTCAGACATTGACGTTGGACGGGAACGCCTGGCTCGCAATCTCCATTTCAGTTCATCCCAAAGGTGTTGGATGGGGTTGAGATGGTTCTTGCTTTGTGCACTGAGGCACAGTCATGCTGGAATAGAAAAGAGTCTTCCCTAAACGGTGACCACAGTGCTGTAAGCATGGCGTTGTCTGGACTGTCTTTGTATGCTGAAGCATTATGGTAGCTGTTCAGTGGAGATAAAGCGCCTAATCCAAATCCTGGAAAACAGGTATGTCCCAATACTTTTGTACATATAGTGTACATTAGTTATCCAGACCTCACACACACACACTTTAGTGCTGACACAGGCATTTGTGAATTCAGTAGTATAGCTTGTATATTCTCCATAGAAAAGCACTGAATAGAATTAGATGATCTGGACAAGCCACATGAGCCTAAGGTCACCATGCCCGATGCCATGCATCAGACAGAGAGGTATAAAACCCCTTAACACTGAATTATGAGCTTCATCTAGGTTTAGACTTGTGTTTACGATTCAGAGAACACATAATCCAGCATCAGTACCTTGTGGCCTGTAAAGTAAAGCAGCCCCTAATAGTCACCATTAACATGACACTTGGTGTGAAATTCTTTCTCTGCATTTAACCCATTTCCCAAGTGAAGCAGGGGGGCTGCCAATGAGAGGTGCATGGGGAGCAGTGTGTGGGGTTGGTGCCTTGCTCAAGGGTACCTCAGTAGTGGCACTAGTAGTCCAGGATTTGAACCCACAACTTTCTGATCTCAGGGCAAACTCCCTAAACAGTAGGCCAGCAGCTGCCCCAGGGATTGGAAGGTTGTGGGTTTGAATCCAGTGACTGCACTGAGGTACCCTAGAGCAACGTACTGTCCCTACACACTGTTGCCTGGGCGCTGGCAGCCCGCTGCTCCATTTAGTGAATGGGTTAAATGCAGAGAGAGAATTTCACACTTATTGATTTGCTGTGTTCATAAATGACAAATGGCCACTTTAATGCTCTTGTGGCTGAATGTAATCTGATCCTCCCCAGAAGAGTAGATGCTGTTATTGCTTTGATTTCAGAAGACACAATGAATGCAGGGGTCTGAGAGTTTTTGAAGGTTTCTTGCTCACAGATTAAGTCAGTCTAGGATTAAATTGAAAGGTCAGTGGTGTTTAACCATTCAGAAGCCTTTTTATTCCAGCAGTAAGTTAAATATAGTTTCTGTCAATGTGTCACATGTGGTTTAGCCAGGGATGGACAAAGTACAAACTGATATTCTTTGCAAGTAGTAGTCTGTCTGTATTTCAGCTTGAGATTAAAAAAAAAAAACTTTTAGATTATAGTGGTGGACTGAGACATTTATTTTCGTATCTAGAGTACGTGAGCAGAATAATTCACAATGCAGATGTTTGAACTTTGTGGTTTTTTTTAAACAGGTAATATATAGAAACATGCTATTGTATGTTAAATTAATGATATGCTTTCACTGACAGATCGCGAGACTATGAAGCGTTTGTGTGTTCTTTGCTTCTTCCTGAAGCTGCTCGCCGCTCCTCCTTGGCTCTAAGGGCTTTCAACGTGGAACTGGCACAGGCAGGTATTCAAGACAATCAATGCACTGAAGCTCACTACAGGCCACAGCACATACTACTGCACACACACCGGACACTTTATATGATTGTGTGTGCATAGGATGTGGCAATGGATAGACAAGTCTGCATTAGGCTCATTTTTAACCCTTTCTTCATTAACAATCCTCTATTGAGAAAGCTGTGTAATCCAGGATTGGGATTAATCCCTGCCTGGGAAACTGATCGTCAGTGTCCAGAGGAACACTATATGGCCACAAGTATTGGGACACCTTACACCAACAGGAGCTTCAAAGACCTTGCATTCCTCAATTTTAATATGGAGTTTGTCCCCCCCTTTCTGCTATAACATCTTCCACACTTCTTGGAAGACTTTCCACAAGATATTGTAGTTTCTGTGGGAATTTGTACCCATTCATTCTGTAGAACAGAATTGTGTTGTCCAAAGTCTCTTGGTATGCTGGAATATTAAGATTGCTCTTCACTGAAAGTAAGGGGCCTAGCCCAAACACTGGAGAGCAGATGTGTCTCAATACGTTTGTCCATATATTGTATATGGAGAACTGCTAATAGATTTGTTTTTTCTGAAATCAAGTGGAAAGTTAATGGGGTGTTGCCCCATTCCTCTCCATTGCTACTGTATTATTAGACCACAAAGTCCACTCCAGTCCAACTCAGCCGACCAATGCCTCAATGCCGGGGATCTCTATACCCCTCTAGCCAGTGCTTGGCTCTTGTGGGGCCACTCTAGAACATCCAGTCCAATTGGAAATGGCTTTCTATGGAGATTTTACAAACTGTGTATGTGTAACTGAATAAACAACTTAGAGTTCACTACTTAGAAAGCATGTCTGATATTACAATTAGAAGGAACTAGAAGGCATGTGTGTGCATTATTATTGGAAATATAAGGTGTCATCACTCTCAGATGCTTTGTATGCACCATGTTCTTTAGGTTAAAGACTCAGTGTCTCAGAAGACCATTGGTTTAATGCGAATGCAGTTTTGGAAGACGGCAGTGGAAGACGTCTACAGAGATGACCCTCCAGTCCAGCCAGTCACTGTGGAGTTGTGGAGGGTGGGTTTTCTTCTGAGCTTAACATAACAGATACATTGGGATCATTTAGTGAAAACTTTAGACATTGTGGTCTAAACTGAAATGGTCTGTCAATATGTGTGGACTTATTTGACATGTAGGCTTTAATGTGCTTTAACTGTGAAAGAACTTTTTTTTTTTGCAGGCAGTGAGGAAGCACACCTTGACAAAGAGATGGATGTTAAAGATAATTGCTGAAAGAGTAAGTTTTCCCTTTTTGTGTCATTTAGAGGCTATTTCTGTGGAGACACACAGCCTTTTAATGCCAAAGCTGTCTTACACTTTGAACAGATGTCTAGTACAACGGAAGAAATCCAATAAACAGAACTTTTCTCCCCAATTAAAACTCATCACATTAACAAAGCTGTTGTATAGGGCCAGTTTATCAAAGCACATATTTGGCAACCTTGCTAGTGTCTGTTGTACTGAGAAACCAGCCATCTGTGGATCATATCAGGAGGGGTCACCCATCTTGGTCCTGCAGAATTTAGCTCTGAACCTAATCTAGCACACATGCTTGAGGTCATAAAGGCCTTCAGAGACTAAATGGATGCAGGTGTTGGATTTAGCATGAATTGGTTTAAAGGTTTGTGTTTACACGCAGTACGAATAATGTGCTTTGTGTGTTTTTATTTATTTATTTAATTTTAACACATTTCTAAAGATCTGCACACAAACATTATTATAGTGTTTGAATGATACTAATTGGAAAAGTGATCTTTACTCTACGTTTTACTACGTTATATTTGAATAATTAACATTTAGTTCCTAATTTCCCTATTTCTGATCAATTTCTTTGTGTTTTGCTAGATCTGTGATGGTGTGTGTACTGGTTTATATTTGCTGCATAGGTATTGCTTTTTCTTTTCTTTTTTTTTGACAACGTTTACTTTTACGTTTACGGCATTTAGCAGACACTCTTATCCAGAGCGACGTACATCAGAGCTTAAAGTAGTCCTTAGCTGTTCTTAAAACCTGACTAGCAATGATTCAAACCTTGATGCATTAATGTACCAATCTTGATAACTGACTCTAGCTAAGAAAATTCCTTGTATTATTCCTTGTATAATGGGGTTCTGAGGTACCTAGCTTCTAGTCTTTGTTTTTTATTAGTTTTTAATTTATTGTTGAAAGAGGACATTTCACAATGGAAAGAACAGTGCAATTTTACAGCCAAGGTCAATTAACAGCCAAGGCCGGTAACAAAAAACTATGTTAACAACACTTCCCTTCGCTTAAACCATGTCCTAGAAGGTTTTGACTATTTTACAATACATTGAATAACTATTTCACATATAGGGGTATATATTTACAACCAGAAAATGTTGCACAATAGTACAATTATGTATAGACATAAAATAAGTAAAAAAAAACAAACATTTAAACTAAAATCACAATACATATATGTGGAACATAAATAACTAAAGAACTGAGTGCGTTCATATGTTACCATATCATCTATAAAATTGTCTAATTAGAAGTCTGAGAAGTGCAGGCGTATGGGGGAAATCTTAAATTCTGTAAGTATGTCAGTCCTTTACGTCCAGAGAATATGGCTGTACATAAGACACCCAGATAGACTGTATCTTAATTAGTAAAATATCGGCGTTAACGCCGGACAGATGGAGCTGGGTCTATACTACGCAAGCTATGATGGATTAACGCCAAGATTCCAATGAGATTAACGGCGTTAAAAAATTATGCCCACCACTAATCTTAATACATTTTCCCCATTTGTAATCGAATTGGAAAAAGTATTTTTTTATATTAAACATATTATGAACCACATCTGTCTATCCTACTGCTGTAAGGGAATCAGGAAGTGTGAGTCATTATTTCACTGAAGTGGTAATAGTGTTTAGGGCAGCTGGTGATTGTGGGCTCGAATCCAGGGAATGCTAGTGGCACCACACTTGAGCAAGGAACCGTTCCCATACACTGTTCACACTGTGTGCTGTGCTGTGCTGTGGTGTGGTGTGTTCATGCATGGCTATAAGGGGCCACTTTACTTTTACTATGAGGCTATGAGTTTTAAGCCACCCGACCCTTCTCTGATGCCCATTCAAATGTGTTATTTCACATCAGGCTATAAGTGAGTTCCACATTAGAATGTTTTTGCCATTTTTATCCAGTAACTCAGCCATGTATGGTTACATGGATGATAACATATACAAATACTTGAAGTACTTACTAAATGACCATATTAAAAAGCATAATTTCTCTTCATTTTTCACAGGAGAAGGATATGGACGACCGAGCGTACAGGAATCTCCAGGAACTGGAGTCTTATTCAGAGAACACACAGTCTTCTCTCCTCTACCTCCTGCTGGAGACTCTTGGTAAGCTGTCATTTGACTGGCAGTTTGAAATCCCTCAACTACCGCAGACACACTTTTCAGAATGACTTTTAGCTGAAATTAGGCTCTTATTAGGCACACTTGCTGATCAACTCCCTAACCATTGTGCAACAATTCATCTTTAGATAACAAGTTTTCCTTATTTTTGTCTCAATCTAAGTTAAATTTCTTTTTGTAGTAGGTTAGTGTTGAGAAGAAATTCTTTTGAAACCGTTTAATCGCAAGTGATAAACAGTTTTGGCTGTTCTTCATCAGGTTGACGTCCTCATCATGTAAAATGCCACTGATGTTTTAAATGTTTCTGCACAATTAAAAAGGTCATGAAAAGTCACAAAGTCATTTAGAGTGGTTCCATATGTTCACTTTCCAGAGATACATAGAATTGCTCACAGTAGTGGTGCAAGAAATTTTAAAAGCCACCTGACAAAGTTATTACATGAAATGGTTACAAACCAGTGTCCCGATTCCTGATACAGGGGGGTTGAATGGCAGAATAGTTGTATTTTCTAGTCAGATTTTCAACTCGTTTACTGTGATCTACAATATATATATATTTATATAACTCGCACACAAATAGTCTGGCTCGTTTTATATACTAAATAAAATGACTATACCGAGTTTCTAACTTTACTGAGTTTCTCTGATGTGCATCAATGAGTTGCATTTCTCTTCAATACAAAAAAAAAAAATCCTTTCTTAAATTGGAAAAAAAAGTCTTTACTGAGTTTTTATCGCGTGTGTGTGCGTGCGTGTGTGCGTGTTTTCATAAAGGAGTGAAAAATGTCCATGCAGACCATGCTGCCAGCCACATTGGTAAGGCACTGGGGATTGTGACGTGTCTCAGAGCCACTCCCTACCACAGCCGGAGACGCAAGGTCTATCTGCCCATGGACATCTGCATGCTGGTGGGTGCACCGCTGTCTGTGGCATGCAATATCGGACGATCATCTCTCAGCTTATCTTCTATCCTCTGTTAGGCTCAGTTTCCTGCTGGGCAGCACCAGCACACAGGGTCAGTAAACCCACACCCCCTTCATTTCAACCATGCATCGTTCCGCCATTACGAACATGGTATAAGACAGAATGGAGAATTTAGTTTATGGTCTGGTGAAAACTGAAGGTATCGTCTGACCAGTTCTAATCTCCTCTAATATAAAGATGTCTTCTGCATCTCAATGTTATTGTGGAGCATCTGGTGGCTTAGTGGTTAGGAACTTGTTCCCGCATTTAGAAGGTGGTGGGTTTGAATCCTAAGACTGCTAGTGTTATCACTGAGACACCCTTGAGCAAGGTACCGTCCCCACACACTGCTCCCCCAGTGGTGGCAGCCCCCTGCTTCACTTGGTGAATGAGTTAAATGCGGACAAAGAATTTCACATTAACACTGTGTGCTGTGGTGTGTTCACAAGTGACTAAAGGGTCCCTTTTTTAAAAAAAAATTTTTTATTGAGGGTTTATAAAGATTACAGAACCACACAGTATAATAGCACTTGTAAATTACTTGAGTTATAGAAGCAAAACACACACAAATAAACAAGCAAACAAAAAAATAAAATAAGTAAATAAAATAAGTAAATACAATTTATTTTTCTTTCTGTATAACTGTTGTACTCTAGACAGCTGGCACTATTGTAACAAAAACGCATGTAAATACCTGGTATGGCCTTTTGCTTGCCTGTTAATACGATGTTTTGACTCGAAATGTAATTTAAAGAATGTTGAATCTGTCAATCTGGCGAACCCTTTTTTCACTGTTTAAAGTTTTAGGAAAGTTTGTCAGTTTTTAGAACTAAAGTAATTCATAGCTACTTTTTCCAATTTGAGGCACTCTTATACAGGTGTAGTATTCATTTTTAAGGAAGTTTACTGTAATGTTGAAAAGATGGGTCCCAGTAAGTAGCAAACCACATTTCTATGTATTTATATTGTGTTTATGGAGATTTGACCAAGAAGAGATCCATATTGAAGAAAGATTTCCTTCACTAAGGAGCTCAGCAGGTTGTCTCAGGGTTTAGTTGTGGCTGTAAAAGCCAGTGGCAATAGACATCTGGCACATAGTCATTTGAGACCCCATTTTGAACGTGTGTCTAAGGATCAGTTTACTGTCTTTTTAAGTTCAAGGGTGGCTGTGGAATTAGAGATAAGTTAAGTATTATGAGGTACATTGTGTCTGGTATAGTTGAACATGTGTGGGTTTTAAAGTGATTGATTGAGATGATTGGTTTGATTGTTCACAGTAGACATCAATTTTAAGCAGTAAACACTGGGGATGGGTATCGTTTGATTTGTTTTTTTCCTGATTCCCGATCCGCTTAATTTTTCGTTTTGGTTCTTTTTTGATTCCTTATTTCAATCCCACAAATGGTTAAAAAAAAAAAAAAAAGAGGACAACTGTTTAAGAACCAATTCACAGAACCAAAAAAACCGAGTGTACCAGGTATTTTCGAATGGGTTCTTATTTGGAGCCTAATTTTGGTTTCGATCCCTAGTAAACACACACTTCATCATTGCACTGCTAGTTTAGTAAGAGTTGCACTCCAGCAAGGCTCTTGACCAGCTGGGGTGCCAAAATGAGCTTGAACTCAAGACCACTTCTGATATTTTTCCTAGCATGGAGCATCTCAAGAGGACTTCATCCGAGGCAGCAAAGAACAGAACGTCAGGGATGTCGTGTATGACATTGCCAGTCAGGCTCATGTTCATCTTCAACACGTATGTGCATTTAAACTCTTTTTTTTTTTTAAATCTGTATTAAAAAATCTTAATATTTATTTGCCTAATACTTGATACTCAAAGCATGACATGAGACTACAGATAATTCTTTCACTTGCTGTTTAGAAATGTGCTGTCAGCCAAAATGCATCACCGAAAATGAGGAACATGATTCAGTCAAACCCTATAATAATCTGATCACTGATCAGTTTTCAAAGAAATTTAAAAAGTACAATCTTGGCTTATTTTGATTTATTTGATTGCACTTCATGAGTAGCATTAGCTTTAAGGAAGGTTTCACCTTTGGATCTTGGATCATACTGTTTTTTGTACTGTATTTTTCCTGTGACTGATTTAATCAACCAGTTTTCTCTACAGGCTAGATCTTTCAGTAAAAATGTTCCAGATGCTGCCATGCCTGCTTTTCTACACACAGTAAGTGCCCCCACTTCTCTGACCCCTCTTTTGCTCCTATTCTCATTCTCTTCTCTCTCTCTCTCTCTCTCTCTCTCTCTCTCTCTCTCTCTCTCTCTCTCTCATGGTCTGTTCCTGCCCACCCCCTCCATCACAAAAAGCCTTAGTCTAACATGCCTGGCCCTTTCTGTGTAACTAGGTGACTTAGGCATGTTCTGGGCTGTTTTTTGTTTCCACTCACACAAACATCAGCACTGTGGTGTGAATGAAGCAGAGAGAGGATTCTCAGTGGGACAGAATGCTCTCAAAATCATTTTAAACAACGTGCAGCTTAATGGTTGATTGTTCTGGCCAGCAAATGACATTACAGGAGAGTTTAAGGTGCCTAAACATACATTTATAGCACCAGCCACTTTTCAAAAGGCCACTATTGTGTTTGTTTTTATCAACTATAAATAAGAGCTGAAACAGGATTTAGCAAAGTTACCAGGATTTGAGGCACAAAACATTCACTTGGGATAGTGCAAGCTCAAACAAAGTATTCAGACAACTGAACATCACGTCCATATGAGCTTGTTGAATGTTTTATTCTAAGACTATGAGCAGCTGTATGGGTTTGATTAATACTGGAAACTGTATGCTTTTCAAGTCAAGTCACTAGGTGTTCGTCATTTTGACAAGGACCCTGGTGCAACACAAATTAAAAACCACAGGACTATACAAGAGTGGGGGGCAGGACAGAACTACAGAGAGAGTTCCCACCAAAAAACCTGCAAAAACAACAGTAGAGTATTATAGTATATATTATAGTAGAGTTATAATACAACTATACTGTACTCTAGCAGCGGAGCAGAGACTGACAATAAACTATTGTGCAAATGGCATCAACAGTGTTCGAAAAGTGTTCATTTTTGTGGCTTACAGCTTTGTGACCAAGCTGCTGTTTCTGCTAAACGTTTCCATTTCACAATCACAACTCTTACAGTTGAAAATGACAGCTCTAGCAGGGCAGACATTTGGTGAAAAAAGTGACATTGTATGGCTCGTGTCACGTTGAATGACTGACCATATTTTCTAACCATACAGGGTTTCCACTAGTATCATTTCTCTATAGCTGCAGCAAAAAAATAATCCTCCACCCACCCCTCTCCTCCCCAAAAATGAAAACACAATTTTTTGGCAAAATTAAACTAGCACACCCCACACCCTCCTGTAGCATTGGAGCACTTTGCTCCCAGTGACATAACCTCTTGATCCAGTGGCAACACTGTCATATGCTTAATGTTATGCACCCGTTAACAAATTGTATGCCTTTAATAGTTGAACTCTGTATATTTTGACCCTGTACTGGAGTTGCAGTAAGGAAGTGAAAGGACAGTCATGTCAGCTTCTGGTGTCCGGATTAGGCTGTGTGACCTGTTACTTGATTTGGTATCACTTAAAACAATAAAATGTTTTTGATGTTAATATTGGTGTAGAAACTGAAAATATACACTTATATGGACAAAGTATTGGGACACACCTGGTTTTCTGGCTTTTTTGCTAGGCCCCTTACTTCCAGTGAAGGATAATCTTAATGCTTCAGCAAACCAAGTCAACACCATGCTTCCAACTTTGTGGACACAGTTTGGTGAAGGCCTTATTCTTTTCCTCAACATGGTCACAGCTTCATATAAAAGCAATGAAGATTGACCTGCTGGAGGACAGATCCAAAACCACAGAACTGTCACTTAGTAGTTACCTAAAGGATGAACTGGAATGGAGATTGTGAGCCAGGCCTTCTCATCCAACATCAGTGCCTGACCTCATAAATGCTCGACAGAACAAAGGGGCACCAATTCTTACAGAAACTCCAAAATCTTGTGGAAAGCCTTCTTAGAAGAGTGGAAGTCATAAAAAATCCATATTAAAGTCTATTATTTGAAGTCCCTGTTGGTATAATGGCCAGGTACCAATACTTTTGTCCATGGTGTACCTCTATCATCATATACAATTAATGTATATTTTAAAGTGAGCTGTAACTGAAGTAGATACTAACATTGTGTCTGTACTGCAGGTCGCTATCGAGGACTATCTGGAAAGAGTGAGGAAAGTAGACTTTGATGTGTTTCATCAAAGTCTACAGAGGAGGAATCCCTTGCTGCCCATTCAGCTTTATCTTCGGTCATGGAAGAAGACATACTGATGTTTTATACAGCACTTAATTTATACAGTGTATACACCGACACTGTACTTTGTAGTCTCAGCTCTCATCAATTGTGCATAGATTTCTCCAATTAATACATTTTGTAAAGTTGAGCTATCTATTGCTGTTTTCATTCAAGGTCTACTTTGTGACAAATCGTGTATTTAAGAACAAAGAAAGAATAGATCAGATCAAGTGACTTTGCCAAGATCCAAATATGCTCCAAGCCTGAACAGAAGAAGCACCAGCCAGTGACATTAACTACCGTAAGGTTTAAATAGCCAAATCGGTTCAGACGAGTCCAGTAATGTTTTTCCAAGATTTAGGTCAGTGCTAGATTTGCTCACAGAGGACTTTAGATCAGTGAGTAAAACTGATCAAAACATTTTCCAGTATGGAGCCCTGGATGTCTCAAACATGAGTAGCACCGATAAACTGCTCTTTAAAAATAAACTATGACAAATTCTAATGGACAGATGTGATGAAAATACAAGACGTGATGAACAGAAGTATTGGGACACATCTGTTTTTCAGGGATAAGACTAGACCTCTACTGCCAGAGAAGGGCAAACTTATTGCTTCACCATTCCAAGACAACACCATGCTTCCAAAATTGTGGACACAGTTTGGGAATGAACCATTTCTGCTCCAGTATGACTGTGTCCCAGTGCACAAAGTGAGGTCCCTAAAGGCGTGGCTGAATGAGTTCAGTGTGGAAGAACTTGACTGGCCCGCACAGCGCTGAACTCCATCGAACACCTTCGGGATGAACTGGAACTGGAATAGTTAATGTCTTCAACAGGAGTTGAAAAAGACCATGAAAATGTAAATACAGTCGAATCTGTCTTTTTCATTCAGAGGAAGTACAGGAATAGTGTATCGTGAATCGTATAAACTAGAGGATAATCTCTTGTGAAGGCACAGGCTACAATACCTGGATTTCAGTTATGAATATTTTAGCTACAGGTGTGGTTCTAGTTCTAGATTTTTATTCAGTTTAAGAATCAGCTAAAAAAAACTGCTGAAATAAAATGCCTTTGATGTGCAGAGAAACATGCTAAATGCTTGCTTGTACTACAAAGACCTTCTAAAAATTCTAAAATCGCCTTGGCAACATTAATAATACCAATTATGAGTTATTAGAAATAAACTGCCAAACCGACTATTATCTTTTACCTAGTGTCACAGGTGCCTTTTATTTTATTCATTAAGCACTGAAATGACAAAAACACATGCTGTGTAGTGTCAATGTGCATGGAAAAAAGAATTGTCTACCAATGTCTCCCCACATTAAAAATGCTTCCAGCGCCCCTGGTCTTAGGAAGCAAATAACCAAGCATGACCAACAAAGCTGGCAAAATAATCTCCAGAGAATTTGATATTCCTGCGACCTCCGTTGCCATTATCATCAAGTTGTTTAGGGCTATTGGGAACGGAACTGACATCCCTGGGTGTGGTCGCAAAAAGAGAAAGATTGTTTTTAAGTAGAGAAAAGGAAAACATCAGGACAGAACCAATCTGACCTGGGCCCATTCCTCAATGTCTGAATATATAAATGGGATCCCAGTAAGACTCTGCTTCTCTGATAAAAAGCCTGGCTGTATTTCCTCAAATGTATGTGGAAAAGTCAGAGTGGTTCTCTGTCTTTAGGACAGATTCGACAAAGTTTTTTTTGGTAAATCTGACCAACTCTGCTCAGGTGCTAAGAGAAAAAAACAACAAAAATACATTTACGGCATTTCGCTGATGCTCTTATCCAGAGCGACGTATGTTATTATTACTGTAAAGCTAAACTTAAATCAACAAACTTTTCAACCTCAATGGTGACAGGCACAATGTTAGTTACTTCAGTTACAGCTCACTTGAAAATATACATTATAATTGTAAATGATGATAGAGGTAGACAATGGACAAAAGTATTTGTACCTGACCGTTATTCCAACAGGTACTTTGCACTGAAATACATAGACTTCAATATGGAGTTGGTCCCCCCCTTTCATAACAACTTCCACTCTTCTCATTAGGCTTTCCACAAGATTTTGGAGTGTTTTGTTTCAGCTAAGTACACCTAAACAAGCCCTGTCAAAGAAAAGTCAGGGTAAGGCAAAAGTAAGGAAAGCATGGAGATAAGAGTAGTTTCTTTTTTGGTGGAAATGGGGAAGAAGATATAAATAAGCAGAAACAAGAGGCCTGGTCAGTCACCAAGGTGCTCCTTGAAGAGGTGGGTCTTCAGATGATGCTTGAAGACAGCAAGGGACTCCACAGATCAGACCAAAAAAGGAAGTTCATTCCACCACTGGGGGACCAAGAAATACAGTTGATGGGAGTCTCATATTTTTGTGGTTGCTTTGCTGCCTCTGGAATTGGGTGCCTTGAATCTGTGCGAGACATGGTGAAATCAGAAGACAGCCAATCCAGCTGTTTCTCAGTTGCAGGCTGTGGATCCTCCAGCAGGATAAAGATCTTAAGGAAAGCTAATGACATCCTGTATGACCACTCACATATCCTGCATACAGCCTTCTAATGGCCTCCTCTGGCTGCCGTCATCAATGCAGAAAAATTTGATTTGTATCCCAGTTGCATGTTTTTTTTAAATTTATTATTATACTCTTTATTATGTACCATAGGGTTATACACATCTGGCTGGTCTGTGGTTTGTTAATTATGCCTTCTTTACCTACTGAGGAGGTTCTGGTCCTTCAGTGTCTGTACATCCAGTGGTGACCCACCTCAGGCAGCATGTAAACAAGGCCAACCACAAGCTCTTCTTGGATAATTACTTCAATCTTTTGGAAGTAGTGGCTGAGAAGAGACTGCAAGGGTCTGCTGCTTTGCAAAACCTACACTACACTCTGACAAAGACATGTTAAAAAAGGAGCGAGGGCACTGTGATGAAGTTGTGAGCTGTGATGGAAAGGTGATCCTTGTCAAATGGTTTGACAATAGAGCGGTTGTCATGGCTTCTAACTTTGTTGGTGTTGGCTGTATGGATGAGGTGCAACGGTGGTACAAAAAACAGGCCAAATTTCTGAAGGTCTCTCGTCCAGAGGTGGTTAAGAGTACAGGTTGGATACTGAGAGGGCCAAAATCCCCAAAAGAGACACACGGGATCTCCTTCATTTCAAAATGAATGTGGCCCACTGTCTTGTGAGAGCAAGACCCAGCAAGTCTCCTGAGCAGTTCATGTTCTTCAGTTCAAACTACCAAATTACCCATTAATAAATGTAAGAATCTAATCCAGAGCTTCAGGAACCGCTGTACTGCAGTAATTGCTAAAGGCTATGCTACCTTGGTCCGCAAATAACAGAGTAAGCGTATCGAAGTCTTTTGCCTGTGCCATTTTCAGTTGTTGTATCATTACAAACAATAAAATAGATCATTTCGATTCTATTAAAGTTAAATGGTGAATAGAAAATACTTTGCTAAACTTCAGCTTTGTTCAAAGACAATTGTGAGTTTTTAAGAGGGAAAATGGAAAATGCGGTTTCTTAGAATGTAATTAGACAGCTGGGGGCGACAGCGAGTCGAAATCTAGGGCCCCATTCCTCACTGTATAAATATATAAAGAAACTTTACCAGCGTGCCCCACCTTTTTGCACCATGGACCTTTCATGCAAGACCACGGTCCAAAACACAATAGTGCATTATACATCATTTTTATTATTACATGTCCGATGTAAATGCAGGAATGTGGGCAAGATGATGTTTTTCTATTGGGTTGTTTCTTGTTTCAATAAATGTGTTTTCATAATGTAAATGTAATGTAAGAGTAATGTACATAAAGTAAAAAAAGTTTTTATTCTATCAGTGCGGTCCACTATCACAGTATGTCTATATCCCAGTATGACAGTTTCACAGTATGTCTGTATCCCAGTTTGTCAGTATCATGCCTGATGAAGCTACACGGTTTATTCTAACTGCTGCAGTTACAGCTCTGTGTTATATCACACTTAATTAAACCTTAAGTAAACCTCACTCATTACACATTACACCTTATACCTGTGACGCTAGGTTATTCTTGTGGTTGTGACTTTGATAATTTACCAGCTAAATCAGTCAGACTGGAACTTTCACTTCCTCAGAGAACTCAAGAGTCTCTCTGCTTCAATCAGTCCAAATTTAGTCGTCAGAGTTTCGAGCCCGGGCTGCTGGTGTGAACAGAAGGCGCTAAAGGCGTGTGGCTCTGCTTCACACTGAAAAAAACACAGTAGAGGCTGGTGTGAGTGAGAAGAAGTGTTTGTTTGTCCTGTCAGACGAGTTGAGGATCTCAACTGCCTGTTTCTCCTGCACTGGCTCAGTGGCGCCCACATTCCCTACCCTGCCACTCCACTGCTCTCTCAGCCATATTGCTGCTTCTCCTCACGTCGGACTGACCGCTGGCTCTGCGAGGAATAAAAAAGTGCTTTGGAAGTTATAAAGACGCAAAACAAGCACACAAACCATTTAAGAGCCTGAATTGGATTTTACGTTGTTCTGTGAACACCACAAGTCGTCCAGGATCCCCCTCCGACTCTACACCACAGTCTGTGCTGGGTAAGTTTGTAACTCACTTTTCGACCAAAAACTCGTCACTTGGTTTGTCTCAGGATAGTCAGTTGTCACTTCTAGTAGACCAAAACTCTGGTCCCCCAGCCCCGCAAAGCAGCTACCAGTCTTACTTTGTTTAGGAAAAGTGTTTTTAATTCAAGCAGAACCGCGCCGTAGCTAGGCTAAGCTAGCCGACTTAACCACCCGTCCCAGTATTTACTCCTACTGAGATTAAGGCCACCTCGGCCATATATACTTGACACAGTTTTTAGGCCGTACGGTTTGTAAAACATATTCTTTTAGTAGCTTTATCACTGATGAATTTGCCAGTCTGGCCCACTTTCATACCGACAGCACAGCCAGAGACGTCAGTTAGTCGCTAAAAGCTTCCCTACGGACGGAAAAATGCCCTGTGTTAGCCTGGGTTTCTGGAGCTGGCTAACACTAGCAGACTTATTAAACTTGTTTATTTAGACCACGGAGAGATGTTTTAGTAGCTTTTCTTATGAAAATGTGTGATTTTAGAGATGTTAAGCTGTCATTACGGTGACCTGAAGACTTTCTTCTGAAAAGTTTAGGGAAAGCATAAGTTTTCCTTAGCATTTTGCATATTACCAGTTTGCTGGTCAAGGAGTTGGCAAAATGTGGTACCCTGGTTAAACACTTTTTATTCATCGTAACCAACTTGCCTTTAGCTTGTACAGTAGTTGATATAACCACGCCATTCATTTGAAGGAAAGTGGGTTTACACTGTAATGTTTCAGAAGGGTGTACTTGGCACACTATATGGACAAAAGTATTGGGACGCTTGACCATTACACCAACAGGGACTTTCAAATACATAGACTTGGATGCGGAGTTGGTCCCCTCTTTGCTGCTAGAACAGCTGCTACTCTTCTTTGAAGGCTTCCCGCAAAATCTTGGAGTGTTTCTGGGATAATGTGTGCCCATTCATTCTGTAGAAGCCAGGCTCTGATGTTGGACGAGAAGGTGTCTTCGTTCCTGTTCATCCCAAAGGTGTTGGATGGAGTTGAGGTCAGGGCTCTGTGCAGGCCAGTCAAGTTGTTCCACGCAGAACTCGTCCAAACGTGTCCTTATGAAGTTTGCTTTGTGCACTGGGACACAGTCGTGCTGGAATAGAAAAAGGTCCTTCCCAAACTCTGCCCACAAAGTTGGAAGCATGTTGTTGTCCAAAATGTTTTGTTATGCTGAAGCATTAAGATTACCCGTCACTGGATGTAAGGGGCCTAGCCCAAACCCTGATAAACAGGTGTGTTCTAATACCATATAGTGTATGCAGCACCACTTTTTCTTTGGAACTGTTTGGTTTTCTAGTGCATGTGGTTAGAAAATGTCACAGGCCTTTCTTATACAGCTAGAAAAATTCTGTTCAATTTCCACGTCAGTTAGCTTTGTTGGTTTTCTTTGCGCCCAAGAACGTGCCGTTACTCATCGCCTGCACACCTACACAAAAAGGACAGTGATTATGATGTGGAACAGCACTTTCAGAGCTACTGTTTTCACAGATATAACACACCTGATTCAGCACATTAGCCAATTACAGAGTCTGGGTTTAGTGTCTGTGTGAGTTATTAGAGCTAGGTAAACATACACCATATGGACAAAAGTATTGGGATGCCTGACAATGACGCCAACAGGGACTGTAATAAGCTTGCATTCAAATACGTAGATTTTAATATGGAGTTGGTCCCCCCCTTTGCAAATACAACAACTCCCCCTCTTTTTGGAAGGCTATACACAGTGTTTCTGTGGGAATTTGTGACCATTCATTCTGTAGAGCATTTATGAGGTCAGACACTAATGCTGGATGAGAAGGTCTGGCTCACAATCTCCGTTCCAGTTCATTTCAAAGGTGCTAGATGGAGTTGAGGTCAGGGTTATGTGCGGACCAGTCAAGTTCATCTACACCAGTCCAAACATATCTTTATGGAGCTTTGTGCACTGTAAATAGAAAATGACCTTCCCCAAACTGTGTCCAGAAAAAGTTGTAAGCATGGCATTGTCTAGGTATGGTGAAGCATTAAGATTGTCCTCCACTGGAAGTAAGTGATCTAGTCCTTTCCTTTCCCTGAAAAGGAAAAAAACTGGTGTCCCAATACTTTTCACATAGTGTAGCAGCATGTGGCAGACCACCGTCAAGTGTGTTTTAAAGGGGAACTCCACCCACCTTTTAGAACTTCAATTTCAATTAGATCATAAAAATGAGAAATTTCTAAACATAATATGAGCAGAGAGGTGCATGCACTGCAAACTCTTGTCTCTATCCTAAGAAATTGCTCTCTATCTTGGAATTTACTTGTTCCATATGTTATTAAAATGCATTATAATGAAAATATTAGAATAGAAGTATGTAATTGCCACGGCTATATCAGTATAACATTGTGTGACAAAAATATTGCAAAACGTAGATTTTTTAAATACCTCTTATAGTTGCGGAGGACTGTGATTCAATTGTATTTCCGTTTTGACCGCGCACCTTTCAGGGTACCACCCAGAGCAGAGAGGTGCATGCACTGGGATGTAAGAAATCGATGGCATGTTTTTAATTTCTGTTTGATTTATTTTTTTTACCCACTTTATCAGCATTACATGTAAAAACTATGATTGAATCACTGATTTTTTTGCAAGGTAATTAAAATGTGTATGTTTGTGCTCACAAACTCTTCTCTCTATCTAAAGAAATTGCTCTCTATCTTGCCTCTGAAGAATTAATTGGTAAGATTCTCTACATTGAACCATCTCACTTCAAACAATCCTTAGAAATTTAGTTTACACTTCAACCATTGAATTTTTCAGAATTCTTGAAAAAGTTATCCAGCAGCTCTTTGCAGTTCCTACAGTTATGTAGCCTTATGTATGCTGCACTTCAGTAAAATGTTAAGAATCCCCACTTTTGGTGCATTTCTTGTCTGTATATCGCAGAGTTCTGTGTTTTTCCTGTCCCTACACCTCTTTCATATCCGCAGCTAGTTTTTAAACTCTTTTAGACTGTGTTTTATAGGGATAAATGATTTCTCTTTTTGTTATATCTTTTGTATTGAAGTGAAAAGCTACTCATTAGCCTCTCAGTGAACATGGTATGGAATTTTCATGAGATTTTAATGTAATAGGTCTAGTCATTGTTTACATAATCACTGGTGCTAACCATGTGCTTCATAGTACCACACTGAAAGAAATATTCAGTTTACTTTAAAATTAAATTAACTTTTTTATTCCCCCGAATAATAAACTACGTAAGTGATAGAACATGTATATGTCAAATATCTACTTTAAATACATTTGACCTTTTTTACAATATCTTTTAAAAAAAATATGGCCAAGATATCATATCACAAGTTTTTTTAAGAGTTAAATCATGGTTTTGATTTTATCATGGTATTTATATTGGTTTGTAATTATAGACCTTTTTTTTTTTTTTTTTTTTTTTCCCTTCCTCCAAGTCACGAACCAGGACAACCAAACTCTTTTCCTTTGTAAAAAATATAGTCCTAAAGAACTAAAGAGCATTTAGGCCAAATTAGGGCTGGGCGATTAATCGAAAAATAATCGAAATCGACACCTTTACATATCTATCTTAATGGAAGTGTCATTTTTCCAACTTCATAATACTATTCAGATTGCATGTAGCTAGCGCAAGGGGTGATCTGGTTAATCATTTCGATTTATTCATTGGTCTTTGTAGTTTAGGTCCATGTGACCTTATACTGTCACTACATGATAACACAAAATACACTGTACACATTTATTAGTAGGTCTCGGGTTCTTGTCCCGGTGGACCAGCTCTACAGAGTGGACCACCAGTGTCACCCAAACAACACATTCAGAACCAAGAGGAAGGAACAGGCTACTGAGCGCATCAAGTCATCCTATCCATATACATTTAGAACCCAACAAAACAGCAGCACACTCGGACATGTTGAGTGTGACATTTCTTCACACAAACAGCCCTTATCAGAATGAACACATGACAGTGAAGTGATTAAAAGTCGTGCAGTTTTTAATTGAACTTGTGGCAAGACCCATTTGATTGTCTAATTTGATTGTTGTTTTAAGAAAGTCGTCAGTTAAACTAAACATGGCAGTCAGGATTGCCACATTGTCCACATAGTGTAAGAATCAGAATCAGAAAACTTTATTTATCCCGTAGGAAATTGTTCAAAGTGTGCCCATTAAGCTGACCAAATTACAAAATTGACTTGATTTATAGTGAGGTCTGTCTAAAAACGCATCTCTCATTTGAAAATACTCTTTAGTTCACACACATTTTATGTAATAAGTCAAAACTTGGGCATGGGCTTAATTAATTGTTACCATGGTATTGTGTTTAATATTCTCAACTTTCTCCCGCAGATGTAGACTGAAATGGGTTTTTTGGAACGTATCTCTCAGGCCGTGTCGATACTCACTGTAATAGGCTGCTTGCTTGGTGAACATCTTCCTTCCTCCCAGTATTGGCTGTGTGTTTTATTTTCTGTTTTTGTTTGAGCTCCATTTCCCATTTGAAACTCTTAAACCAGCAAGTAAATGGCATCAGCCAAGGCCCTCGTTTTAGTCACAGGAAAACCCTTCTGATTTATGAATGATCGACAACGGATGATATCACATAAAATGATAACACTTTCAGAAAGAGTACAGTTAAAATGTATATCTTTGTTTGACTCCAATTTGGAATACATTGATTTGGGCTTAAATGGTTCCTTGGTGATGGAAAAAAGTTCCTTTCTAAATGAAATACGTATTTAATTAATTATGCATGGATCTTAAATATAATGCGGAGTAAATATCATATTACTTATTATTTGGCCCACATACAAAAATATTACAGTATTATCCTAATAGTTGGGCTGTGTTGACTCTTTTACACATTTTTGTAGAGCTGTACTATTTAAACCAAGCTTTTAAAAACAAAATAAATAAATACCTTTATTTTGTATTTATTTGCTGACTAATGTGAAAAGGATCATAAAACATTTGGTGTACATATTTGTGCTTAATTCTCTGGCAGTTTATCTCTCACTGAAACTAATGCTTTGACCTTGAGGTTACTTCTCTGCGCTACCCCATAAATCTCATATTTCCAGGTTAAGGGAAATAGCAAAAGCTGACACATTAATATTTCTTTATACAGAAAAATCAAAACACTAATCTCTCATTTTGCATTTTGTAAATGTACCTACCGAACAAGTAGTTGAAAATAGAAGAAAAGTAAAGCATCCCAATTTGTTTTACTTTGTGTGGGGTTGTCTGTGTCTGCATGTACATGGAGGTGACTTCATCAACGTTGTGAAATGTGAATGGTGTATGATAGAAAATGACATGAAAGCAACTAGAGCCCGACCGATAAAGGATTTTGGCCAATACCGATACAAATATTTGTTGGTTTTAAAATCCGATATTCCGAGATGGATGGATGGATGGATGGATGGATGGATGGATGGATGGATGGATGGATGGATGGATGGATGGATGGATGGATG
>JBBPDC010081216.1:0-10302 GCA_037974485.1 Hemigrammopetersius urotaenia
ATCACAAACAAGAAGTGTGGTCCTACCCTTTCCGTTTTCTGAAATGTCGTTGTGTTTCTGAAATGTCGTTGTGTTTTATGAAATGTAGTTGTGTTTTGTCCTTCAGGGCCACCGTAGTTATGGGACTGGGAGAAAAAACATTATTGTGATTATTGTGTATAATAATAATAAAAATAATAATAATATTATGTTGATTATTAATGTCAGTTATTTTTGAATTATTCGCAGCTCCATTCATCATTCTTGGAAGATATTAACATTTCTTGATTCCTGTTCTTGCATACTGCTAATTTGTTTCACAGGACTGTGTTATTAGAATAATTTTATTCATTTATCTGGAATCAAATAAAAAGCATGGTAATGCTTAAATGAGACAAATTCTTCATTGCCATTCATTCAGATCCAGAACCATAGGCCCTTAGTATAGCGTTTGAAACTGATGTTTTATGAAACTGGTCCAACCTTAATAGTCGCTACAAAATAATGTATTCGTGGAGAGAGCATGGATAGGTCAAATACTCTTATTGTAGAAGGAGTTGATTGCAACCTTTTGAAATCCAGTCGCTGAGATCAAATCATCATCCAGTCCAGACACAGCATGTTTATACTTGCTCTTTTCAAATGCAGCTACTGCATCCAGATATTTATCAGATCTCAATTCCCCCACACAGTATTTACATTTTTGAACCAAGCTGGGCCAGAGTAGGTGTAGCCTCAACAGGCCCTATTGGGCTTAATGCTTTATAAAATGTTTTCATGGTCCAGAGAGTTCCAGGCATTTAAGTACAAGAGAGTAAAAAGAGAGCGAGTTCTGCTTGGTGGCCTCAGAGAAAGATATTGGTTTAAATGCAACCAGGAACAGTTAGAGAACTGCATACTGTCCTTCACATGCATCTTTTCAGCTTTCTCATTCATAGATTGTTTGACTCCCAAGTAGAGCTTTGGTCCCATTATCAGGAGACACAAATTCAATCACTGACAATGCCACAACCATCTAGGGCTGGGATTATTTGAGAACTTAACCTGGCTTCACTCTCTTGGTGGGTGGGATATCCTTCCTCTTCCTCTCTCGTATCTCGTGATTGAGACAGTCTCGGCTAAGGTGTGGATTTTTACATGTGGAAAATAATAACAGATGTGAAAACCACATTGAAAGTTGTGGGTAGCATTGCGGCTAGACTCCACCCAGTAACAGGACAACAGGCAGATATAGACTGGACACTGGGGGCAGCTGTTGGCCTAGTGGTTAGGGAATTGCCCCTGTGATTGTAAGGTCTTGGGTTTGGATCACCACAAGGTACCATCCCCACATCATCTCTGGGTACTGCACCGGTGGATGCCCACTGCTTCACTTGGTGAAGGGGTTAAATGCAGAGCATTAATCTCGCACTGTGTGCCGTGGTGTGTTCACAAGTGATTCTAAGGGGTCAGAAGCTCCGTCATATCTGCCGGTGTCCTTAGTTTACTGCTGATGTAGCCTCACTACGCCACATGATGGGGGTTCTGAACCCAGCGGTCAGGGCTGTCAAAGGGAGTGATGAGGAGAAAGTCGTCCTCATCATCCCTTTTGACCTCTGACCTCTGACCTCAAAAGGCTTTTGGCTCTTGTGGTGCAGTGTCTGTGAACCTCCGGTGCCACTGATTGAAAGGCTGGTGCCCCTCTGCATGAGTTGTAAACTGTGTGAAAGGATGGATGGCGCGGGGGAGGGGCGTGTTTATATGCAGAGCGGATGTTTGGTTTGTTCGAAAGAGAGAGAGCCCGACACCCTTGACAGCTCTGTTCTGTGTTATTGGCATGCTTAATTGGGAAGATAAAAGCCATCTTTCTGCCCTGTTTATGGTCATTGTTTGACAGTCTCATCATTTTCATCTCATTTTTTCTGCTTTATGACTCACAGCCTTTGATGCTCCTAGACATTGTTTTCTCAATCAAAAACATAACGATTCAGACAGAGGTTACTAAGGCTGGTTTGAAGTACAGTCCTAAAAACCAAATGGTCCCAAACATACGAGGTTCTTTAATCTTTGCACTCACACTCCTCATAGAACCATCCACTGAAAGGGAAACAAAAGGGTTTCTTCTGTGGCCTCACTACAGCCTTTAATTTAATGTTTAAAGAAATTAAACATAACACTCTGTTCCGTTGAAGGGTTTTACTTACAATATTAAGACCAAAAAATTGTATGTAGATTCCTTGTCCATTAATATATTACACTATGCGAGTTGCTTATAATTGTATTTGTCCTTACTGTCAGCTTTCTCATTTTTCCTCCTCTTTTAAATTCATTTGAAGCCTTCACATTCACTGCAAAATACCCCAGAAGGCCAGTGTTTCACTTGTGAAGTGGGGATGTTCCTTTGAAATATGAGGATGTTATGTAACTTGTTTATCCCCAGAGGACACTGTACCCAATTTGAAAGTTTTCCTTTTTTCCATTTTTTTTGCTTTATTTAAAAAATATAAGCAATTTAATATCAGTAAGCACCATTTCTGTTCATAGTAAATCCGAAACAGCCAATGCACCTATTGAATATGTAAGATTGTTTAAATAAAATATGAAGACAGAATAAGAAGAAAAATCTTTCCAAAGGAATAAATGGAAAACAGAGGGGGGGAAAGAATTGGGAAAGAAGAAAGAGGACCTAAAGGGGGTTTCCAATTCTTTTTTTCTTTATATGTTTTTGTATGAGAGTAACAAAGCACCAAATGTTTAGTTTTGGGGGAGAACCCCCTCTTTACCAGTTTGGGAGAATATCCAGAGTGAGTGTTTCTTTACCAGATGTGTGCCTCTGTCCTTTTCCTTTCTCTGTGGCCTGCCTGGTCCTCATTTTTCATAATTCAGCTCCAGTTCTCTGATGGAGTGCCAGCTTTTGCTTGCTAGATATCTATAGAAACTGAAGTAGCTTAGCGTCAATCTCTTGCAATTACTGCTTGAATAAAAAGGCAGATGGAAAACAGCAATGGGGGCACCTATATAGAGGATAAGCTTACCCTCACTGTCTGTCTGTGTCTTTCTCTCTCTCAGGTTGTATGTTTTTTTTAAACACACTCCTAAAAAATGAAGGCGCTAAAAAGTTTTTTGGAGCAATGCCTATTTATGATTCCCCCAAAAATATTCAAAGAACACTGATTGTTCTTTTAAGACCCTCTTTTCGATTTTACTGTTATACTGTATACTGTTACTGATTCAATTACCCTGAAGCAAACATCAAGTGGCACTGTACACCTATTTAAATGAAGCTAGGTCATTGCACCATTGAGCCTCATCTTCTGCCATATAAATACAGAGGTCTGACATAAAAACAATGACGGAAAGCAGAAAACTCTTTTGGGACATGGATCAGAACAAGAAGCTTTTGCCAGTAATGGGTGCAGTGACACACCCACGAGAACTGCTTTGAGCTCATGTCTGACTTCTGACGAATCCTCACCTTGCTATAGAAGCAGTATTTCTCAGTTCTGCATGATTCCAGTGGTGGAGAAAGTTGTCAAGACTAGTGTTTTCTGTTTTCACTTCATAAAAAGTTATCTGGCTCAGAAGCTTTGAGGCTATAGTTTTAGCTTTACTTGCATCTATACTAGCAGCTACCGAGAAAGAGATAATGATACATTTGACCTTACCCATGATTCCGAGTGACCATTGATGTATCTATGTGTTATTCTGTGACACAGTTGCCATTCATTATTTAGTCTTTTTTCCTCTGTGAGGTTATTTTTATTTCCACTGGTGCATACATTCAGTTAAAGTTTGTAATTATTTCCTTCTTTTTGTTTTCTCTCTCACAGTCTGTCTCTGTTTCTCTTTCTCACACTCTCTCACTCACTCCCCCCTTCACATTCTCTTACTGTCTCTTTCTGTGTCTCTCCGTCTCTCTTTCTGTGTGTCTCTCTCTGTCTCTGTGTTTCTCTCCCTTTCTGTCTCTTTCTCTCTCTCCCTCTCTCTGTGTCTGTCTGTGTCTCTCTCTCTCTCTCTGTGTCTCTGTTGTGTCTCTCTCTCTGTCTCTCACTCTGTCTCTCTCTGTGTCTCTGTGTTTCTCTCCCTCCCCCTGTCTGTCTGTCTCTCTCTCTCTGTGTCTCTCTCTCTCTGTCTCTGTCTCTCTCTCTTTGTCTTTGTCTCTCTCTCTTTGTCTTTGTCTCTCTCTCTGTCTCTATCTCTCTCTCTGTCTCTATCTCTCTCTCTGTCTCTATCTCTCTGTCTGTGTCTCTCTCTTTGTCTGTGTCTCTCTCTCTGTCTCTATCTCTTTCTCTTTGTCTCTGTCTCTCTCTCTTTGTCTCTCTCTCTTTGTCGCTCTCTCTTTGTCTCTATCTCTCTCTGTGTGTCTCTGTCTCTCTCTCTGTGTCTCTCTGTCTCTCTCCCTCAGAGTAAGTCCTGTGAGTAGAGGTAGGATTTGAAAGGGCTTGGGTGGCAATATTTGAGGAATGAGCTGAAAATTGAACTGTACTCTCCATATGTGCAAAAGGATGGAGGCTAATTTGCGCACCCAAAAACACACCCCCGGGTCTTTTTCAGCTGGCCTCCAGATGGCTGCATGCTAGAAAGGGCTCGGATTTGGGGGCATTTGGTGCAGTTTGTCTATTAATAACAATCATAACTTTTAAACTAGCTTGACTTCACTCATCTGTCGCCAGTTGTACTGCAGACGTTAAGCAAGTCTCTGAGTTTGTTTGTGCTCGTCTGGGCACAAGGCGGAGGTCTGCATGCTCAGGAGGAGTGCTGAAAGCTGCTGGCTGCTTTTCGCAGGCTGCCGGAAGGGTTGGTTTGTGTATTTCTGTCAGGTTGTGATGGAGCCACATTGCGTGAACCTTATTTTCTACACTAAAACTGTAGAAACAGGGTGGCTGGTCATGTTAGGGAAGGTGGCTATATGGGGGGAATCCCATAGGGCTTTCTAGGCCATAAAGATTTCTGTTAACTTAAAGAAATGAACTAATTTCTGGCTAATATTTTACTAACTGTTTTTTACTGTTACTTTTTAAATATTTGTTTTCCAACTTTGTACTACCTTTTTTATAAAAGCATTGCTGTTTTACTGGTTATGGTGATTAGTGTGAATATAATAGAATTGTGATGTTTGATTTTTGCTGGTTGCCAACTCTTATGTACTGTACACCTGAATACCACGAGTCAGACTGATTTTAGTAGAAAATGAAAGCACATGCTTGTTCTGAGTGATGTCTAGTTGATGGTTATGTATTTCCACCTGAGAGTTAGTAGAGTTTTAGGGTAGTTTGAGTATGATGGCCTATTTTAAGAGCATCATTTTAGATAGAATAGTCATTTTAAAGCTTAAAAGAAAAATCTGATTTAAAAACTAATTTGAAAAATGTAATATAAAACTGCTGTTGAGCAAAATTTTAACTTTGTGTGAAATTGTTTTAGAAAGCATTTGTTTGAGTTTTCTGTCATTAATTAATTGGTTGCAAATTACACAAACTGTGCACAAAATTCTATTGAGAAAAGAGTTCTTCTGCTCCTTTTGCTCACTGGATCGATCTCAGCACAGAGAGTGACCTCATTAAAACGAGACTGAATAGCAGCCAGGTATTAAATTGAATATCAACCAGACATGATCGATCCACAAATATGCAAATTTGCATGAGTCTGTGAAATCTGGTGACATCCCTCGGGTGAACACCATCTCCAGTTTTCTTCATGACATTCCAGTAAGAACAACATTGATTGTGTGTTCCAGTATGTAAATATATCATGTGCATAAATAGTCAATGAGTGCAGCTAGAGAAACTGTTAAAAACACAATAGACAAACGAAGCTCTGGAAATGGGAGATAAAGTGTTTCTTTAGTAGAGCAGAATGATTATTTTGTGGGCTTTTGCCCTAAGCCAGTGATTCACATGTATGCTTCTATGATTGCAGTAGTTGAAATGATGCAGTTCTACACTAAGCTTATCCTGAGTCAGTGTTTTTGAGATGAAAGAGGAATGCGTTTCTAAGGTTTCTTTGGGAAGTCCTACTGAGGCCAAGGCTTTATCTTTAAACCTTAGTTCAGGCTTGCAAAGTACACCAGAATGATTTTGCATTAGTTTTACAGTCGGTAGAATCCAGCTTGTTGAGGAACCTTTGTTAGTGAATAGCCTGGCCATTTTCCAAACGTCACATATAATAGGGCTTTCACTGTTGTTTGTTAGTAAATGTTAGTACGAGTTTTTGACAATTAAATAATAACTGTTCAAGTAATCCGGTAACGATAAAAATTGATTTGACTGAACAGTAACAATAGCCTTTCAAAAATTCCACTATATTTTCCAGGGAAAAGACATGATTGCAGCCCATTAAAAGCAATTTATTAAAAGACAAACATTTTATTTATGCATTTGGATCCATTTCTGGACCTATTAAATGAGCATATCGTTGTGGCTGATATAAGTTGCTGATAGACTCTGGTCTATAACTACTGGTTATATATACCTTTACTAGATGAATGATTTAATGATGACGTTTGAGTAATCAAGACACTTTTCCTCTCTGTTTTTCTTGTTCTTGTTTATCTATGTACCTACCTCTCTTTCTCTCCAGGTGATACTTCTGCTCTTAAAGACTTAGGAAGGACTCTGGTGCTGCACAGGAGGACAGTGATGCCGTATGCTGCCTATGCCCGGAAGCACAAAGGCCCCAGCGATGAGAAGGAAGTAGAGCAGTATGCCAGCCTGGTGGGCCAGACATGTGCAGAAAGGATTCTACTCTACCGGGCCTAATCCATTGCATCACCAACTCAACTGTCTTTACTCTGTCCTCCAAGAAACGATATTTGGTCCGATTGTCACACTTGCTTTTCTGCCTTTATCTTCCATGCAATGTCGTCTGTCTTCCTTCATCTCTGGGTCTGTCTCCTCAGTTTTCTCTCTCCGTGTTGTTTTCTTTCTGCATGTCTGGTAGTGCTTCCCTTCTTTTTAGTTTTCAGCCACTGCTAGAGTATATAAATGATTTTCTGAGGTCTGAGAGAAATCTGAGAAAAATATATAATATAATTGTTGGCTTAAAAAAGTTACATCGGAACACATATAAATAAACAATTTGTTGTGGTTTTGTCGATCAGTGTGTTAGCCTAACATCATCTTGAGGAAACCCAGTAATAAGTGTGATTGTCCAAACTACTGTTATATTTTTACTATCATTGTTATTCTTTTTATAGCTGAATTTGGCACCTATTTGGCTCCTACAGTTTTTGAAAAATGATCATGGTTCTGGCATCAAAAGTGCCAGACCCTGAAAATCACAAGTTTGAATCCATAGTGCAAACAAAAAAAACTTTTTGCCCATAAAACCAAAGTTTGATGTCTAAAACATCCAAACACTGCTTTTATAGCACATCACACTTCGTATTTTCATGCAGAAATACATCTGGTTACAACATCGATCCATTCAGGCTGTTGCTGTTGATAAAATGTAACACATCCATACAATTGCAAAACTTTACCACAGCCATATGCCATTTTTTTTACTGTATTTGTTTAAATTCAAATAGTATTTTTACTGTCAGAAACCGGCATCTTTTTGAAATAATATTTTGGGTGACTAAAACTTTTGCACAATTCTGTGTATAAACACAAAGCTTTTGTCTCACTTGTCTAAAAACTCTCACCATCAGCCCTCCCAATATTGCCTCACCCTCACCTCCCAATTGCCCAGATTTTATGCTAATACAGAGTGGAACATCTCACTAAGTATTTAGATTAGTTAATCATTAAGAAGCTGAACTTTTTTAAGGGTGAGAATGTTGGGTATAGCCTCAGATTAGCGGTGTAAACTCCAGTATTTTTAAGTTTAATCTTGCATATTTTTGACACACTTTTGACACATCTTGTACTTGTACAATGACTCCTTCACAATGGCTTTTATTAACAGTTAGATAAATGAGTGTAGTAATTGACCAGTGCTACTGATTCAGCAGATCTAAATTAAGTAAAAAAACTAACAATGTACAAGTGTAGGCTGGGCAACAACATTGAGACCATGACTGAACCATCAGTAACCAAGGGCATGTCTGCTAACGGAAGATGAATAAAACTGGAAAACTGAAAAATGCTGGAACAACTGTACTAGCCAATGATCAGCCCAGTACTACATATGGCTGCACAATGTAATGCCACTCATGATACTTGACATATTGCTGATTAGTCATGTTTAGCCAGTTTATGGAGACCTGGGGGCATATGTGTGTATTTGTATCCTGTGATGCAGCGGCCCCCAACCTTTTTTGCACCACGGACCAGTTTCCTGTAAAACAGTATTTCTACAGACTAAAAATAAAGAGTTTGTTTTTTACTCGTTTTTGCTTGTTTGTTGCTTGGCAAAAGGCAATTTTTTTTTCAAAAATAAAAGCTCTTTCAGATTCAGAAATTCAACAAAATATTTTTATTCAGCCTTTCAGAACCAAATGACCCCAAAAACCTGGTGGTTGGGGGCCTCTGCTCTGACGCTTCAGAACCGACGTCAGAAAGGAGCACCAATGCAAATGCGACTTCACACTGATTACTGACTTTTCAATTAACTCAAAACTTGTCCAAGTAAAATTTGCAATTAAGTCTGCCACCTTTTTGTTCCTCATGTCATTATAGTTTCAGTGTGTATCTTTTGATATCCTATGAATTATTTTTTCCTAAAAATAAAAAAAACATGAAACTTGAAAACTGGTTTTCTCTGAACTAAAATGCAACCTGTCAGAAATTATGGACTTTATACTGCATTATAATGTCCATACTACTAAACTGTTCAAAAATACTGCAGTGTGTTTACAAGATGTCTGATGGTTTGTAGATACTTCACTTAACATGGTCTTAAATCAAGGCTTCGTTTCTCCTTTTGGAAAGAATTTGAAGCATATGATGAAGCATTGTTTTGAGCATTTTCTTGCTTTCAGCCTCAAGAGTGTTAGGGAAGTCAGTTACTTCTGTTGGATTGTTTTATCACAAACATCACTCCAACTGCAAGATTTTGGGAGCTCCCTCACTGGTTCCACTGCTCCACAGCCCAGTGTTGTGAGGTTTACCCCTCTAGATGATGTTTTGAATTGCACAACTTATAGGTCCTGAAGGATTTGCTGCTATTGTCTTGGTGTCAATACCACTGGACATCTTCAGAGGTCCGTGCTTTGTTGTGTCATGGCTGTTTTGGAAGAATGAGGGGAACCAACACAATATCAGACTGGGGCTTTTATTGTGGCAGATCAGTGTATAATCTCTTGTCAGCAGCGGGCACACCTTTAAGTAGCTGAACTCACTAATTGGAAGTGATGCTTGGATATGTTCGGCCATTCAGTGAAAACACTAAATCAAACCACACAAACACTGAAGTAAGAGGGGTATGTTTGCCTTTGGGTCAGCTTGGAGAAAATTGGTCATGCTCTGCACTCCTGCAAAGCGACAGTGGAAGATTAGGCTGAGGTCATGTAAAAGCCCAGACCAGCCTGCCAGTGCTAACACAACAGCAACCTAGGCCAGTAGTGCCATCAAACTGAGCTAATGGAGGGTGAACTTTTGCAAAGGTGTCTGATTCCCCAGCCAAGTATGAGGCCGTGTACTCCCTCAGCCTAATGCTGGCTGGAGAGCTAAGAGAGTGGGTGGCCTTGGTGGAAACCCAAACATCCAAGCCAACTATAGCTCCAAGCAACATGCTAACATGCTCTGCTCTATGGCAGGCAGCAGGCCTTCTCGCTGTCCTCGGCTAGTCTGGGTCCTGCATGCTTTTGATCGCTGTGTTCTTATATAGAAATGGGTGTTACTTCTGTAGTCGTTTGCAGCTTCACACAGAATCAGAAAATCACATTTCAAACAAATTAGCTGAAAATGACGATATAAAACCTTTCCTTTAAAGTGTTCTTATCTTCTCCTGTGTTCAATCTGCCACTAATAATGCTAATATAAAAAAGGACACTGCAGATGGCCACTGAAATCTAATCTAATCGAACCGGTCTGTCCCCCAAGTCATCAGCTCCACTGACCCTGCTGATAGTGTACTCTCCCTCCCTCTCTCTCCCTCCCTCTGCCTCTCTCTAAATTCTTCTTTCTGTATCACTCTTCATACTCTCTGTGATGCTTTTCTGTTGCTTGTTTGTCTTTCCTCTATCCCTTTTTGTCCCTGCCTGCTTTTCTTTCTCACTTTTTTTTCCTTTTTGTCCTCTCTCTGTCTGTCTGTCTGTCTGTCTCTCACTCTCTCTCTGTCTGTCTGTCTGTCTGTCTGTCTGTCTGTCTGTCTGTCTGTCTCTCTCTCTCACTCACTCTCTGTCTCTCTCTCTCTCTCTCTCTCTCTCTCCCTCTCTCTCCATTCTTCTTTCTATATCCC
>JBBPDC010081227.1:0-10301 GCA_037974485.1 Hemigrammopetersius urotaenia
AGAGAGAGAGGGAGAGAGAGAGAGAGGGAGAGAGAGAGAGAGAGAGAGAGAGAGAGAGAGAGAGAGGGAGAGAGAGAGAGAAAGAGAGAGAGAGAGAAGGAGGGAGAGAGAGAAGGAGGGAGAGAGAGAGAGAGAGAGAAGGAGGGAGAGAGAGAGAAGGAGGGAGAGAGAGAGAGAGAGAGAAGGAGAGAGAGAGAGAGAGATGTTGTTTACTTTGTGATGGATCACGAAAAAGGAAACGTATCTCTGTTATTCAGTTTCAGACAATTCCTTCAGGACTGTGCCATTGAGCTGCAGGGATGAGCTGGATCCACAAATTTGAAATGACTTTTCAGCAAATGGGGGTTTGGACAGTGATTCCCAAGAAAGGGATGTGGTGAATCTGCTCTGGTGATGAAGGCATGCGTGGTTATTTTAATGAAACCTGTACATGGTTTTTTTTTGCATTTACAGTGTTTATTATTATATTGCACTTCAAAACCAGTCAATAAAATTTTGAAAGAGCAGCACATAGGTTAATATTTTTTAGTGTGCATGAGCATGAGTGTGTGTGTGTGTGTGTTTTGACTAAAAGAATGGCATCTGTGTCTTTTTAAACAGTAATTCTGTTATCAGGCTATGTTTGGATTACTTTTGGGTCAAAGTGAAGTTAAGGTGACCGAGACTGATATCACCGAAACCTTTCGCTCTTTAAAATTAGGATCTGTAAATCTTATACAGGAGTAATATGTGTCACATGGACACAATTGTCTTTTAGTTTACTTCCTGCAGGCACTTTCAGTTGTGGTCTTTTTGGTTGGTTTTTTTTTGGGTGGCGGGGGTGGTTTCAGCAAACCCCTGCCTCTGAGTTGGACGTTACGTAATGTAATGTTTACTGCCCTGAGTGAGAGTGTGTTTGATGACGCAGTGCTTCCTCCTCCTGTTGGAGAGTTTTTCAGCAGCTTGATCCACAGTTGTGTCATGCTTTCTAAACACGGCCCGCATTTCCAGGTTAGGACTCGTTGGAGGAAAAGCTGTCAGAGGAACATGTCGCTGCATGTCGATTTTGTGCCCTTTAGAGGAAAGTGGGGAAAGATAAGGATCACAAACCATCACATGCTAAGAACCAGACAATAATTCTGCCCGGGTCAGAATTACAGCCATTTACAGCAGCTGTTCCGAGGACAAGGCATGGTTATCGCTTTCTCTACGGCACACAGTGCTATCAGATATTATAAGATACGCTGTGCTTAAACGAACAGGGCCTTATCTTTAGTACTTGTGGTTTATCATAACAGTGCTTCAGTTTTGTATATATATGCTCCTGCCGTTTGCGGATAGTCCTGTGAAAGTTTTAAGGCTGAAAACAAACTCCGAAATGTAAAGATGTCATTATACTAATACTTTCCTCTAATCTTTTGTTAACCAAAACCCTTTTAAAATGATGTGGGTGGAGATGAGGTGGGATTACATGCAACCACGCTCAGATGACTGGAAGTTGGAAAATTTTTAGGGTTTATTATTCGTTCTCAAATTTTGAATGGAAGCATTTTGTTGCTAATATGGTGCATTATGAGCTTGAAATGACAGCTTTTTATTGGCAAGACAGTATTTAAACCTCGGGTTTATCTTTACATTTTCTTTAAGGGTGATGTATTAAACTGTTGAAAATGAAATGAAAGTGTTCTGGGAGCACATCTGGGGGCATATTTAGGGTTTACACTATTAAAATTGGCATTTAAGGCATTTTTTGACCTCGTTTCGTCTCGTTCTCGTGAACCCAGTCTCATGTATGTATGTATGCATGTATGCATGTATTAGGGGTGTGACGAGATGCTTTTCCGACGAGACACGAGACTGGGTTCACGAAAACTAATAGTGTAAAATAGTGTACCACGAGATCTCGTCACACTCCTAGTATATATATATATGTGTATATGTATATTATTTATGAATTTTGAGGATATGACAAGGAATGTCCATTGGACTCCAGCTTAGACTCTCACCTGTGATAAATAACCACCCAACCAGCACTGAAGACTGTGGCAAATGTTTTGCAAAGTAGGAATTTCTCTTGACCAGATAAGAGTAAACTGGGGGATTGTCCAGTAGGAATGTCTTTCATGTGCTTTTTATTTCACAGGGTTTGTGTGTCAGTCGGGCTCATTTGAGAAATTCTGCTTTGTGAAAAAACCCTAAACTTAGTATAATCATAGTAAGTATAAGCCTAGAAGACATAAATCAGGAATGAATGAATGAACCAGTGAATAGAGTCAAATTATAAAGGATAACGGAAGAAAAAAAAATACAATGACTGAATGAATAGGGTGAATCAAATAAGGAAAAAAAATCACAAATGAATTAAGAATGAATAGAGTTTATAAAGGAAGGAAATATAATTAATGAGTAACTCTGGGCACACATACAGTCATGAAACTATTACTGACAGCTTTTAAAACTGAAAACCAAACAATGACAAGCGAACAGTGGGTGGGCGAAGGGATCACTATAAATTATTTAGACTGAGAAACTCTTTGGAGAGATATATTACGATATGTATAATTAATGGAATGAAGATTGTGAGCTGTAAATGTCAGAGCCGCTGTTTTGGGTTTAAAGGAAAAAAGACCATTCTGTAAAATGGATAGACCATAGACCATTGACTCTGCATGGATCTTTCCCACTATCCATTAAATCTCTCTCTCTCTTCAAGCCTTCGTGCATCTATATTTGGTGTTTCTGATCTTGTTTGTGAAGCTTTGCTCTGTCACATTAAGTACAATTGTGCGACTATTTTAGCTCTAAATACCTTGGGCCTGATAAACCCAATTAGCTAAAGCCCCCTTCTGTTTGTATGTGATCAGTGGGGCGTCTTGAACCAGGCTAGAGTGGAAGCCTTCGCGTGGAGCCGCTGTGAAGATAACCCAGATTTACTTCAAACACCGTGTGGAGCGGCAAGGTCCACTGATAACGATTTCAAAACTTTCAGCTTTATTACCCGTGAGCATTTATAGCGAGTGATGCAGTAGCTTGTTATAGTTTATTGCACATATAGCTCATAAATCTGGCTATGAAACCAGTGCACAGATTCCTGGGCAGTATACAGTATATGATGGTGTGTTATGTAAAAAGTAATTGAATGAGGCCTGTATATGCCAGTTTTAACCATGACTGCCGTATCGGGTCACAATATTGTGCTTTGTCACCCTCAGCCTGAGCGCTAGGCCTCTGCTGCGTAGGTGTTGGTGTAAATGTGCCCGTCCCGCAGTGTCTGAGTTAAGAACATATTTTTTGATTTGCATAATCAGCAGTGGGGTCTAATGGATATCTTTTATACCCGCGCCAACGCAGAAGTTGGAATTATGGTAATAAAGGCGGCGTCGTTTGTAGTCGAGAGTGGAAAAAGGCCAGCCATTCATGAACCTCCCTCCCGAAACCCCCTCCCCAGCTTTGAAGGAGTGAATGAGTGTGGGCCCCATACAAAGAGGCCCTGTTACAATCAACAGCGCTTGTTGGAAACAATCAGCATCAATGTTGCTGTGCCTCCAAATAAAGTTATTGAAGAAAGGCCGACATGTGGGGCGAGCGTGAAAATCACTGAGGGCCATGTTATGTGATTATTAAACTCAAGAAATCAAGCTTTTTTCTCTCCAGGATAGAATTCCTTTAATGCTTTTAGAAATGGCACCAAATTTTCAAAAATATTCGCATAAGTAGTTGGTTAAGATGTAAACAAAGTTATTCAGTCGGGTCAGATGTGAAATCTTTCACTCAGAATTGAATTCAATCAGAATTGTTCACAGCAGTGGTGACATCTCTAAAAGCTCCTTCATAGAAAGTTACTATACAGAATGGTTGCAGACACATGATCTCTTTTTAATGATATTAACTTTTTTAATGATAGTTTTTTCAGAGGTTCTGGCCCAAAATGTAAGTAAAATGCATGATGCTGATGCGCAAGTTATTTTTTTTTTCTATTACATATAAAAATATATATTACATACCAAAACTCCCAATTCTGTGGTTCTCTGATTGTTTTGGATTCTCTGGTTGCCCTGGTTCCATTCACCACCACTGTATAGAAATCTGTTTTTAAATTTCTATTCTCAGTGAACCCTCTCTGAATGTCTGTCATTGGGCGAATTATACTTTAAAGATAAGATAAAAGGAAATATCTAAATTCAATTCTTAAAATGCAGAGTTTTATCCAAAACTGCACTAATGGGTCATCGGGCAAATTTAGTAGGTTTGCTCTGATTGGTTTTCAATGTTCTGTGTTATTAGTGTAATTAATGTTGTTGTTGTTGTTGCTGTTGTTGTTGTTGGCTAATGTTGGATAATATACCTGCCCATATAGTTGTCCTGAAATACACACAGTAATCTTAATTTTTACAGGGCAAGGTTTGTAAGATGCCCTATAAACTAAGATATTTTGCTGTAAATGTGTGCTAACAGAACTGCAGCACTTTTTCTGCAATACTAAAACACCCCAAACCTTCACATGTTGCTTTTAGAGGCATGGATTGATGCTCCGAACAGCTGGACAAAAAGAAAACTTGTTGAATGGTGAGGTTTGTGTAATTGTTACATATCCCGTTACTTCATATAGCCAGGGCGTTTGTAGATGTGTGTTTTTCTAACCCTTCACAAGGTTCCACCAACCTGACAATCCCGAGGAAATCCGAAAAAACCTGTGACATCAGTTCCTGGACTGTTTCAATTGTGGCTGCACATCCTGAGGATGCAGTTTAAAATAACGCAGTTCTCCGAGCGCCCGCACTGCTGTTCAGAGCGCTCAGGGTGGGATTGTGAGATTACTTGGTAAACAGGAAGTGCTATTTCAAAACTCTCAACCGTGGATTTACCAATCCTGCAAAAATGATGAAAACAACAAAAACACCACCACCAACATCTGCAACAACAACACCGTAGCCCTCTATTTCCAGGATTGCTGTAAGAACATGTGAATGTGGATTGGAAGCTCCCAGCCATTTATGCTTTGTGCATCTGCTGTCCATCTGTGTTATGTCACTGTGTTGTTGGACGGCTTTAAAAGCCTCTCGGAGTTGTTGAATGTCACTTTATGGCCATTAGCAGTCATTTTTATGTCTTTTGTTTGCCATTTCTCAGCGTTGTCAACTGAATACTCAGTTTCTATTCATTCCTGAAGCCCAGTGATGAATCTTTGCCACCTTAAAGAAGTGCTGGTTGGAATTTATTAACAGAACAGATGACTGACTTGAGTTCTAGCGTTTATAATAGCTTCACCAGTTATAATAGTTTCATCACTTCAGTTCTATACTAAAGAAGCACTCTTGGCTTGATCAAATATGGGAGTAAATTTGATTTTTCGCCAAACAGTTACTTTACCTGTTAGAACTCAGACTGTATCAGAAAATTCTGATTTCAGTAAATATAACTGGTGTAAAACAGTCTAGAACCGGTGTTTGTTCTCCTACACGCTCGCCGTTTGCTGCTCTTTCTCTCGGTGTGCCGCCGCTGAGCCGCTCTCTGGAGCCCCTCCATCTGTGGGTTTTCCCCACCCACTTGTGGGCAGAGAATATCCTGAAAGTTCTCCCGGGATCAAAGATCTTGTGGTTTTCTGAAATAAAAGACATTTGTTATTTTTTATTCTTTGTAGGCATTTGTATGTGACGCCCATTTTAAAACCCCAGTAGTGTTTATCACATATTTTTAAATTACAATAACTTTGATTCTATGTGATGCAGGAACACCAAACAAAACTCAGCATCTAGCATCAACACACACTGTGGCAACTTTAAAATAAGGAACTGTTTTGCTGTATGATGACAATTTACCATTTGTTGTGCTTCCAGCACAGATCTGTAATGCTGTTCTAAGGGTTAATAAGTGAAGTGGGCTGTTTTTTGCAGTTTTGACAAGAGACTTACATTTAGCAGGAAACAATATCTTTTGACATTGTCCATTGTATATTTTAATAGTTGGCCTTAAACACTGTAGCTGCACCAGTGCTTGATCATATGATGCAGCTTAGATCATCAAAGCGTAATGAATAGAGGGTTTTCTATAGAGGTTTTCTCTTGAAACAGTATGATCTGCGCATTTGAATATACCTGAATCTGACAGGAATACAAACACAAATAGTCTGGTGATGTTGCATGAAGACATGTAAATTTATATGTAAGTAAAATGACACCGACACAACTAAAAAATATGAGATATAGAAGGTAAATGTCAAAAGCTGTATGTTCTTTAAGGGGCAGATACAGTACTGTGCATGAGTCTTGGGCACCTGTGAAAATATTAAAACACTCATGGCTCATCTAAACAGTATTTAATACATTAATATTACAAATAAAATACATACAAATGACATTCTACAGTATATAAGAATTTTATGTACAGTATATTGATGTGTTCTTTGTGGAAGTCTAGTATTACCGTAGTTTCATCAAGTCACTATCACATGCTAAGAAAAATGGTTTCAAACAGTTTTCATAGGAGCCTGGGATGTTTGCACAGCACTCTATGTGCAGTGCAATTGAGTGGAGGTAATTGCAGTACAATAAATAGTTATAAATAAACACAGGGTGTGTAACATAGAAGTATGTAATTGTCTGTGCTTTCTATTCGATTGACCGTTTTTTTTTCTTTCTTTTAAAGACGTTACAGAAGAAAGGATTTTATTTTATCCTTGTTAAATTGTTTGCCTGTGTTTCTTCTGCCTCCACTCCAATTTATATTCCATGCTTTAGACCGTCTTCAAAGGAGGCAGTCTTCGTAGCCTACAGGCCTAAAATATGCAGCCTAATACTCTGAATACTCGCGGCCTGAGTGCTTTGTCTGGCCGTTCCTTGGCAACCAAGGTGCATTAGAAAGGAGGAAATAGCCCCCGGAGAGGGAGGAACGGCATGGGGTGTTTAGGCGACTGCTAAATGCTGACCAATAGCAGTGAAAACAGTCTTTAAGGGCAGTTTAAAAAAGAAAACAAAAACACCCAAGCTCAGCTGAATGAAGTGGGTTTGAAAAGCTCCGCAGACCCGACAGCGTCTTCCCTTTGGCTCTCAGGCGAAACTTCATCTCCCCTGCTCTGCCCGGGCCGCACTTCATCAGCACGATTGTGCAGAGTAATGCCGTTGTGTTCTGCCTGCATCAGCATGGATGATTGTTCATTTAATTGTGGAGGGGAGAGGAAGGACAGCGTGACCCGACATAACCGGCGCTCTCATTATCCCATTAGACCATTTTCTGTTTGTTGATTAAGTTATGTGTCAAAGGGAGCGCTGTAACAGGGTCTGAAATATCTGCAGTGGAACCTTTTGGAGCCCCTTTTTTGGCTTGGCCTACCGTTCAGTCTGAGGCCAGAGTTGCATTTAGAGATGTGCTGTTTGCTTGTTGTCATGGGCGGGTTAAAAAATATTTTAAAAACTGGACAGGCTTCAGCGTAATGAGAATCATTGACTCCGGAGGAAACTGCTTATGCTACAATTGCACAGACACACAGAGACAGAAAGTCGAAAATAAAAGTAAAATGAAAAACTGCAGTAAAAATATTCTGTAGTAATTTACATAAAATGTTAGATAAATACTATAGATAATAACCTACTGCTAAGTAATTTACAAGCAACACAAATAGTGGTTAGGAATTTTTGCATGTAATAAAGATCAGTAGTTGGTAAGTAATAATGACAAAAGTAGTGATATTTCACATGGTAAGACTATTGCACATTACGGGATACTACAAGTGATGATAATTATTCAAACACAATAAGATATTGCACATCTGAGCAGCATCAGTATATTGTGTGGGTGGATGATGGGGAGGAGTTATACGGGGTTGGTGTGTGGCAGGGGCGGGGTTATAGAGTCTGATAGGTGGGTGTGGCAGGGGCGGGGTTAGAGAGTCTGATAGGTGGGTGTGGCAGGGGCGGGGTTAGAGAGTCTGATAGGTGGGTGTGTGGCAGGGGCGGGGTTAGAGAGTCTGATAGGTGGGTGTGGCAGGGGCGGGGTTATAGAGTCTGATAGGTGGGTGTGTGGCAGGGGTGGGGTTAGAGAGTCTGATAGGTGGGTGTGTGGCAGGGGCGGGGTTATAGAGTCTGATAGGTGGATGTGTGGCAGGGGCGGGTTTATAGAGTCTGATAGGTAGGTGTGTGACAAGGGGAGGAGTTATAGTCTGATGGATTGGTGTGTGATGGGGGAATTATAGAATGCGATGATGATGGTGGTGGGCAGGAAGCATTTTCTGGGGTGTTCAGTGGAACACTTTATGCAGGTGAGTTTGTGGCAAAAATGTTTTTCTCAGTTTAGCTACAACACTGAAGTGGGTGATCAGCGTTGCAAGCAGTCGCTACTCCTTTGTTTTTCTTCTTTATATTTTTGCAGCACATCTATCCCTTAAAAAAACTGATATGGCATACAGTGACAGGAACATTCTGTTTGTGATCGCTCAGTGCTCTTCGAGGTAAATGAGTGATGACGTGGGTTTGCCCCATGCTGATTAGTGGGATATAAGATTCCCTTATTCATCAGCTCCTAGTGCTGGATGATGCTGCAAAAATTCATTATCATCGTATATTGTATAATGTACATTGTGGCAGTTTGACCTCAGACTATATTTAAGTTAGTATTCATAGTGTGCGAACTCATTCATCATAAATGCTGTTACTTTATGCTAAAATATTGTCTTCCAGGACTGACCTGGCTTATATTGATCTAACTGTTTCGTTCCATTTTCTTCTTATAAAATTACACCAGGCAGCCTCACACAGTATTGAACACTTTAACAGAAAACACATTTTCAGAGTAATTCTTTTTTTAATTTGCTTTGTTGAGTTATTGTTCTCTTAAAGTCTGAAGCACCCAGTCAGTGAACTCTGTGCGGGGGGCTTTTTAGACAACAGGGTCTGTTCGCAGACACCACCTCAGAAGTGCTGTTCTAGAATCAGTTTTTGTGACAATGTCATGAATGCAGAAGAATCTGATCCAGGATAAGTCCTTCTTACTGAATTGCTGTTCATTTTTATAGCTAAGAGCTATCATACCAATCCAAGCCACCTTAATGAAGAGCTTGATACATTTTTGGTGATTTAAACTATATTTTGGATGTACTTGTGGAAAAGACTTTGATAAGTATTGTCTTTTACTGTTAGCAACATTAGCCTGTGTCTTCAGCACTAAAGATGCAGGAAATTAAACACGTTTCAGCTGTATTTGGCTGAAGGGGAGAACTATGAATTCAGTTTTTTAAATGATACCTTTTAAAGACCAGTTTATCGTTAACTCATTTCTCGCTGCCCCTTTTCTTTCTTTTTATCTCCTCGAGAAGGCTGCAGCATGAAATGATGTATAGCTGAAGCAGATAGCAAGGTTGCATCCATTTTGGTCACTTTGTGTGAAGGAGATGGAGCAAACTGGATCTGCCCGGACACTTGGCTTCGATCCCAGCTATGGAGTGTTGCGATGTGGTTGAGCGCGGCTTCAGAAGTGCCTCGCTGTTGGAACATTTCATCAAATCCCCCACAGAACGGGTTCTGCGGTTCGCTGGTGACTCGTGGTTCAGCGCGTGGGGGAAGATCTCAACGTCTGCTCCAGTGCCAGAACCAACCACAAGCTAAGAAGTAAACATGCATGAACGGCTACATTCACATCACATGAGCCTAGTTGCTCAATTCTGTATTTTTGCTCATGACACTTTGACTTGTACTGAACAAACCTGCGCCCTGAAACAACCTGCATACACACATTCCATTCAGTAACTTCACATGAATGGACTACGTGCCTCAGGAATGTCAAAATAAGGCCCAGTTCCAAGAGGCTCTCTGCTCACTACTGCACTGTGTGAGTTCAGACACAAAAGGGCTCTACATCCAAATAGTGCACTGTATGCCCAGCAGAGGCCTGAGCACACCGGCTGAATCCCAAGTGGCTCTTTGTTAGCCATATAAAGGGCTGTTTGAGTCCAGAAGCCCGTTTTCATACTCAGGTAGTAGAAAGCTATTTGAGTAGAATGTAAGTAGCGGCAAAATCCATCATAAAGATAATTTGTTTGGGGCAGATGTCAGCTGTTTATTGTTAAAGCAAGATGAACGGTCGTATGTGTAATGGGAAAAAATATGATCTAAACTTTGTCATTGAAGCCACATGGCTAGGGATGAGATGTACATGTTTGTGTGTAATTCCCAACCCTGACCATGTGGCTTCAATTACAGTATGTATGTGTAAAAAAAACAAAAAAAAACCAAATATATATACAGTATCTCACAGAAGTGAGTACACCCCTCACATTTTTGTAAATATTTTATTATATCTTTTCAAGGGACAACGCTAAAGATATGAAACTC